>JAINUV010000201.1:0-59382 GCA_020205505.1 Panax japonicus | reverse complement strand
GAAGTTAAAGCCAATTCCTTCAGCTAGACTTAAAATGTTTTATGGATTTCTTATAATATATTTGTCAAACTATTGTCAATGTTGCTAAACTATTTTGGTATAATTTTCAAAAGAAGACTGAGTATGCTAAACAAATGTTTTGTCGTCAAACGACAGACACGTGATGTGAGACCCCGAATTTTATGAAATAAAATAGTTAATTTGATAAAAGTTTAAAGGTAAGGGTAATATGTTAAAATTTTACAAAGTAAGCAAGTTGATATAAAATATTCGTTGTGTCGGGGAATATTCGATTAGTCGGGGAATATCCGTACAACGGTACAATCATTGGTGGACCCCACAACGGAATTATTGTAGGATTGAGAAAACGAAAAAAATATTTTTTATGAAAATAACGGCAGAAGTTTTACCGTTAAAATTGTTGAACTACTCGGTAGTAAAAGTACAGTAATACGCGTGGTTGCATAGTAGCACACGGTATTGATTATTGATGCTTACGTGAGAAGTCACTCAATTTTGTTCAATTATTGCTACAGTAATTATTGCATAATATCTCACGTTATTTGATTCAATTATTGTCGATATTTTATATATTATTAAATCAATAATTGAGATAATAAAGTTATTAATATTATTATTTGCAATATTAACGATGTCTAGAAGTTCTGTTAAGGAGAGGTTTGGTCACCAAATTGCGCGCCAATAGGGAGAATTCCTTATGGAAAGCCCCATCTTTCCTGAGAATGACCTGGTCGTTTAATAGTGTGAATTATAATAATGATGATGAATTTTGTTTTATTATTATTATAAATATAATAAAACAGAAATCTTTTTATATAAAACAGAATACTTTTATAAAGTTATTTGTTTTATTAGATTTTAAATAATATATATATATATATATATATTATAAATAGAATATATTATATTTTATTACATAGTATCCTTTTTATTCTCCTATAAATAGGATGCTTAGTTAGAATTGAAAATCACACCAGAAATTCAGAGAATTCTTCTCTATAATCTTGAGCGTATTTCTTTAGAGTTTAAGAAGTTTTGAGCGTAGAAAACAGTATAAGTTTTCTTCAAGAATATCATCGCACTACCAGTCGGAATACTCTTCTTTCTAAGGTAAGGGATAATATTTGTTGTACTCGTAAGGGGTATTATTCTTTCATATTCATGAAGAGAGTTATTTTCTTTCAATACTTGTAAGGGTTGTTATTCCATTCTTTATTATTATGTTGGAATAACCTGTCTATGCGAAGTACTGCATAAATGGTGAAATTCTTCTGTTATTCATTATTTATTATTATGTTGGAATAACCTCTCTATGCGAAGTACCGCATACATAGTGAAATTCTTCTGTTATTCCATTCTTTATTATTCTGTTGAGAATAACCTGTCTGTGTGGTCTATCGCATGCCTGGTGAATTCTATTGTTATTCCATTCTTTATTATTCTGTTGGAACATCCTATTTGTGCGGATTACGCATGACCTGGTTCCATTCTTTATTATTATTTGGAACATCCTGTCTGTGCGGATTACGCATGACCTGGTTCCATTCTTTATTATTATGTTGAAATAATCTGTCTATGTGGATTACCGCATGGCGGGCGAAAATCTATTTGCAATTTCGTAATTTTTCTGACCCTCAAAAATTCTGAAAAAATTTGAAATGATAATTTAATGAGTTTTCTATATTGTGTCCAAAAATGGCGATTTTTGGATATATAGATTAAGAGTTATGAATTTTATGTGAAAAGACTATTTTAAAAGTAAACCCTTATAACTCCTTGTGGTTAACTTCAAAATTGATGAAATTTTTATTAGGAGTACATATATATAACAGAAATATACCGTGTAAATTTTGGAATTTTTGGACAAAAGTACAGTTTATAAAAAATGTCTAAATATTCGGCGGTTTTGGCCATGTGAAAAATAGTAAATGAATTTTAAAAATTCTGAGAAAAATATATGTTTAATATGAGACTATATTTTGCTAAATCCCAGAAAAGAAATATTTTTAGAACTGATTTGGTATTTTTTATGAAAATGGACTAGTTATGAGTAAATGAATTAAATATGTTATGTAAAGTAACAAAATTGGAAAATAGGATTTTATGGCTTGGGAATCCTATATAAGGTATATGCAGATCTTGTTAAGGGTTTTGGTTATTGATGATGAAATCTTATGAGTTTGGCATTTAGGATGATTAAATGCATTAATTAGTAAAGTGTATACAATTAAAATATATTGTTTATAAGTTTAAGAAATGATTAAAATATTGTTATAATATTAATGATATTAGATTATGAGAATATTAAGTGATCGATAACATTTGGTTATTATTGAACGCTGGATAAATTGTATTATAAATGTTTAATATTTATCCTTTATCTCATTTGATTGATTCTTTATATCATTGTCATTATCCTCATACTTATATTATGATGAAAGTTATCTGTGGCCTGTAGTGCATAGATGAACTTGGTATGATTATGACCAAGGATTATTCGGTATAATCATGACCGTAATGTTACAAATGATATGGTAAAAGTCCTCATTGGCCCGTAGTGCATTGATGGACAGTTTTGGTATGATTATAGCTATGGATTCTCTTCGTCCAAGGGTGCAAAGATAAATTATTTTATGGCATGATCAGGACTGTTGATGAAAACACGATTATCTTTGGCACGTAGTGCATAGATAATTCGTGGTCGTGATATTAACGAATATCTTTGGCCTATAGTGCAGGGATGATTCGATGATGTGGATTAATTATTGAGCTGAGTCTCAGCAATGAAATATTAATTCATGGATGTGATAATAATTAATATCCTTGGCCCGTAGTGCATGGATAATTCATGGATGTGATATTAACGAATATCCTTGGCCGTAGTGCAGGGGTGATTCGATGATGTGGATTATTTATTAAGTTGAGTCTCAGCAATAAAATATTGATAATAAACTTTTAATTCGTAAAAGATAGTAGATATCATGCTCTATTTGACTCTTCTAAAATACAGTTGTATGTCTTTGGCCTGTACTGCAAAGATGAATACGTCATTTGATATTTAATTTTGGTGAACCAAATAGGGTGAGATGAACCCAACTTGGAAGGGTGTTTGCCACTATCATACAAGATGTCTAATGACATACAACCTCGTGTTATTATAAGACAGGGTTATGCACATCCGCTTGGTGAGTATATCTATGAGCACTACCTATATGATCTTGGAGTTTAATTGAAATATAATTTTCAATTAGAGAAAACGGAGATAATTATATGTCAAGAGAAGACTCACCATTGGAAAGAAGATGCTATCAATCTTCATGTTTTTCTTTGGGAACTATTGGGTCAGCCAAGGATAATTCTGTGGACATATGATATCTATCATAACCTAGACGCATGGCCTCCCATGTACGAAGGTTTCTGTGAGAGCCCCAAATTCGGGTCCCAAATCACCGTGGATTCTGTTCAATCATTCTATAACTATTTGCGGAAGATATAAACATAAATTGTTTATATAATACACTTTACACACATTTTCCCAAAATTTAGTAACCTTAACTTATACACAAATCATAAATTATATAACACATAACATTATTATCAAACTAAACTATTACAAATTAGCTGCACATTTTATCCCAAGCTGAACTTGGCATTAACCTTTTCCTGTATCCGAACGCATTCGCTTTATCTGCAATGTTTATCATTGTGACGCCCCCAAAATAGGTCCATTCCATCCAACCCATTCTGAGTCGTCAAATACATGGTACAGAAACAACTACAACTTTATTAATACATTTGTCGTGCAAAATACTACAACATATGTACTGTGAGTTTAAATATAAATATTGTCTTCTAGACAATATCTATACCCAAATAAAGTCCTCATTACAATTATTGATACACTATTCTACAGAATAGTGAGGACTACTAAAATAATTATCTTGAACCATCACTCCAAACCCCGACTAGTTCCCGCTATATTCTCGCCTCCTGAGAATAAAAATGGAACAAAAAGGAAAAGGGTGAGCTCAACTAGCCCAATAAAGAATATTATGACTAAGATAATGTACAACAAATTATCATTAGTCTTCAATAAGGAAAAATCTGATAGAATACAATAGACAACAAGTTTTAGATCAACAACTGCAGCGGAAATAACAATTCATTAGAAGAGTTAAGTAGAGAAGGAAATCTACTATCATCTATGAATTTAAAAATCCATCATCAATATTTTATCCCTGTAACATCAATCGATATTCATCTTTAGCACTACAGGCCAAAGATATTCATCAGTCGGTCATATTTATCTCAACACATGTACATCTTTGCACTACAAGCCAAAGATATTCATGAGTCGGTCATGTTCATCTCAACACCTGTACATCTTTGCACTACAGCCAAAGATATTCAACAACATGTCATCATTTAAGACTGAGAATGATGAAAAATGTTTTACAGAAAACGAATCCAGTGAAACAAAAGAACAAAGATTAAGGATTCGTACTTTACGCAATCCGAGTTCAAAAATACTTCATAAATAATAATACTGAAGTAAAATTCAAGAATGATCAAAACATGGATACAATCAAAGCTAGTATCCATAATAGATAATCTTGGACACGAAAAAGAAAATTTAATTTTTCTGTGAATAGTGTCGTATTCATGAATAGTGCCGTATACGTGAATAGTGTCGTATACATGAATAGAAACTCCGACACTAAAAGATAGAAATTCCACAAGAAAAATCATCATACTTCGTGAAAAGTACTCGGGAATAGTAACTCATGAATAGTAACTCGTGAATAGTAACTCTGACATAAAAAGATCTGAATTTCACAAGAAAAATCTTATCAATATTCTAGCATAATGATATTGAAAGAAATAATATCATTTTAAAAAAACTAACATCCCTTACCTTGGAAAGACAGTATTTCTAACTGAAATACTGGATATAGTGCTGAAGGGAACTTGCACCGTATAGCAACACTCAAAGTATCAAAATACTCACAAGAATACGCTATATAATATAGAGAGAGAAGTAGAGAGAAAACTTCAGTTTCTGGTGTGATTTTCAATTCTAACCTGAGCACCCTATTTATAGGAAAATGCTTAGAACACCAAAGTAGAAAATTGAATATAATTTTAATATATTTATATAATTTTCCTTTGCCCACCATTTTGACCAAAGAAATCGGCCACACATGTGCCAAAAGCAACAAAAACGTTTTTCTAACAAACAGCACTTAATACTCCAAAAATCAAATCAGACCTGATACACCGAAACTTCAATAATTCACAATAAATAGCCCTTTTATCAGAAAAATTTGAACCACATGTCCTTTTCATAGGAAATTTCATTCTCTACAACTTTGCAGAAGAAAGGTTTTCTAAATTCCAAATAGAAATTGACCAAAATCCACAAACGGGCGATTTTACAGGTTATAATCAAATTTCAGTCAAGAAATGGGGTCCACCGACACACAAAACATGTGTTAATCATTTAATGTCACAAAAATACTCTTCCTCCTCATATACTCATATATCCCACATTCATTGTAAAAATATCACCATTATTATATTAGCTTATCTTACCACTCTCTCTCACTCTAAATTTCGGATTTAGAAGAGAGAGAAAAGCTTGGGAGAAAATGAGAGTAAAGTGACCCTTTCTCTCTCTCTCTTTGATCTATATAATAGATATGATTCAAGATATTTGCTAGCAAGTTGTGGCTGATATTTGTACACACATCTAGGTCTTGAGTTAGAGTAGTGTACCAACTCATTTTAGGGCTAGATCTATAAGCAATCTACTAAATAATGCAATAAGGGTAAACTAGTCATTTCTATACCCTTTTATTTCTAGAATTGTCATTTATTGCAAACCCTTAAGGTTTAACCCTTAGGGTTTGAACCTTAGGGTTAAAACCTAAGCTTTCCATAATTCACATTTTAGGATTTCTAAATTAGGGTTTTCAAAGATGAAAATTAACATCTTTAAATTATAATTAGAGTTTCCTAATTATAGTATACTTTCCTAATCACATTAGGACTAACATAAATTAGGATTAATATTTCCTAATTAAGATTGCTAATTTAGTAATTAAATCCATAATTGTACATTAGGGTTCCTGACAGAATAATTAGGGTTTAAAAATTTGAACTTAGGGTTTGCTAATTAATTAAGCTTTACCCTAATTACTATTATAATTAATAACACTTAAGCAATATACTTATCCTTTAAGTTCCCAGATTAGGGTCTCAAATACCCGAAATCCAAAATTAGAGTTTCCAGATTTGATATTTGGGTTTTCTAATAATCAATTAGGGTTTCAAGTAATTCATTAAGGTTTTCCCTAATAAATTATAATTAATGGCGTTTAAACCTTATACACAGCATTTAAATTCTAAAATTAGGGTTTTCAATTTTCGAATTCCCGGAACTGAAATTAGGGTTTCAGAACTGATTTCTAGGGTTTCTTATCAGACGTTAGGGTTTTCTAACTGAACGTTAACGTTCTTAATAATATTAGGGTTTGACACTGATAAAATTTATCTGGTCAACCCTTGACCCTTAACCACATACTGTGCACACATAATACCATATTCATAGAACATAAACACATATACACTTAATCCTGAATAATTCACCTAACTCCTTCACAGAATTTTTAAATCCTCAAAATTCCATCCCAAAAATATCAAACGCATACGCTTATTTTCTGTCTAGGTCTATTATTTGACCTTAAATCAATCATTTAAGATTTTAATAAATTGTCTAATTTCTCGGGTTATCATATACGTCATTTGATATTTAATTTTGGTGATACGTCATTTGATATTTAATTTTAATTTTAATAATACGTCATTTGATATTTAATTTTGGTGAACCGAATAGGGTGAGATGAACCCAACTTTGGAAGAGTGTTTTGCCACTATCATACAAGATGTCTAATAACATACAACCTCGTGTTATCATAAGACAGGGTTGTGCACATTCACTTGCTGAGTATATCTATGAGCACTACCTATATGATCTTGGAGTTTAATTAAAATATAATTTTCAATTAGAGAAAACGAAGATAATTATATGTCAAGAGAAGACTCACCATTGGAAAGAAGATGATAGCAATCTTCTTGTTTTTCTTTGGGGACTATTGGGTCAACCATGGATAATTCTGTGGACATATGATATCTATCATAACCTAGACGCATGGCCTCCCATGTACGAAGGTTTCCTTGAGCACTTCCCAAATATTTTAATTTCTAAAACAGTTTTTGACTGTACTTTTATGTAAAGTACCATTATAAGGTTGTGGTCGAGGCACCATGAGAGTTACATACATTTGTATTAAAACTCACAGTTTAACTGTGGTCGTATTCTGCACGACAGTTCAACATATGTATAAATGAAGTTTTTATTTGATTTTTATAGTATGATATCTGGCGACTCAGAATGGGTTGTGTGGACCTATTTTGGGGGCGTCACATGTGAGGTTGCCAAAACTTAAACGTACATACGTTTAAAGAAAGTAGTATTGTTGGACAACATAGAGTACTATAGGCTGATCACCTAGACGTGCTCGTAAGTAATGTCGGACTTACGGACTTGGTGTCGGGTTGTCCTTTTCAAAGAAAGTATGAAATGCTCAAGGTCTTGGACCAGAATTGATGTTTTACTGAATGTTGTTCATTGTAAAACGTTTTAAGAAAAGAGAAGTGCTATTTTGAATTGTCAATAGTACTTCATAACTATTGTTCAGATATTGAAGATATGCGATTTGCATGTTTCAAGCATATTGTTTAAATGGAATTGTTATACTTGCTGAGATAGTTATGCTCACTCTTGCTTGAACTATATGAATACAGCTAAGACCGAACAGATCGAAAGATCCGGTAAAGATAAAAGGAAGGCTAAGGCGAACCTATAGATTACCTTTGTAATAGTATAAGTGAATGTTATTATTATTTGATATTATGACAAGAACAAATGTAATTATTATAAAGAATCTGGGAATGATAATATTGTTTGGAATATATATAAGACATATTCATTTTTTTGAGGCATTTCAATTGAATGTATGTGTGAACTGTAGCACCGTATAACACCATATGTCGGGTTGGAAGATACCCGAATTTGGGGGCGTCACATTAATAATGTTTTCCTTCATACATATAGGCTACTCTGCTAACGAGCTTTACATTACTAACATGCATATTAACTTTTACAATTAATCCTATCTATTACATATGCAAACGAGTTAAATATCAACCTAACAAGTTTGATCGTTCTATTATAAGTCCTTATGCATAGATATCCAGTTAAGGACTGTACAAAACTTATGCATACAAATATACTTTAAGTCTTTCATCATCAAATCATATACATTTGGAATCTTATAAATGTTTTAATCAATCTCCCCCTTAATGAAGCAACCTTCTAATCTACATACAAATTCTTAACACAATCAACTTCTTTCAAAAAATATTCTTGATTAAATTTTCTTTTCTTTTTCACTGGAATTAACTTGCACACTAAAATTGTTTAACCTTCTTCATTCTCTTTGTAGGAATATTCTTAGCTTTTTCTTTATATAAATCAGAGCCTTAAATATTATTTGATCAAGATTTTGACTTTAGTGTAACAAAATATTAAATTCTATAAAATAAAATAAAATATATTAATTAAATAAACTAATATAATTAAAAAGACAAAATCATATATAATAAAATGCATAAATTATGAGTCTTACCGGTGGTTTCTTTTTTAGGCAGTTATCACATATTGCAATAAAAAAAATAAATACTTGACAACTTTCAAATTTAGTGGGAAAATTATATTTGTAATATTTATTATTCTTTTTCTTGTATTATATTTTTTTTAAAATTTTAATATCAATAAATTTATTAAAAAAAATAATTTACTATCATTCACATCGGCTGTGCGTACTAGTTAAAATATAAAGTATTTATTATTATTATTATTTATTATTCGTGTACCTATACAAAATTTAAAGTATTATCGATTGCATGATCTATTATTCTATTATTATTATTATTATTATTATTATTATTATTATTATTATAATAATATTAGGCTTGTTACCACTATCCGCATTTCCACAGCAGTCATATTCTCTTCTTTTTGGTTCAAACTACAAAAGTTGAGGATAACCACAGCCCCCTTCTCTCTGTCCGTTACTTTGCATTCATCACTTCATCTCGCTTAATTCATTGATTCTTTCATGAATTTTTATGGCTAGGGCTGGATCAATCAACAATTTGAAACCCTAGATCAAAGATCCTATTCATAATAATGGTGTTCAAAGGCAGATTCTTCTCTTCGAAGAAATCCTCTGACACTTCCAGTCCCGATGGATCCAATAACAGTCCTCGATCCTTTGGTTCCAACTCGAATTCGCCCATTAGATCTGATAAGAAGAAGGGCAAATTGAAAGACGATCAACAGCAGCAAATCTCTCCTAGTCAGAAACAAGTCAAACAAGATAAAAAGAAGAACGATGTTAAGGGAATCAAAGTGAGTAGTAGTAGTACCAGTAAAATTCAAACAAATCTAACTCCAAATCCAACTCAAGCTCAAGCGCCGGTGGTGGTTAAGCCGAAAAAAGGGGCTGAAGTTTTGGCCGCAGTTTCGCCAATTTTAGCATCTTCATTGGGGTTAAATCGGATTAAGACTCGATCTGGGCCATTGCCACAGGAGAGTTTTTTTGGATTTGGTAGTAGTAGCAGTAGAGATAGAGATAATAATAATTATAGTAAAGGGACTGCAATTGGTGCTAGTAATCTTTCTAAACCTAGAAATGATGATTTGTGTTCTACTTCGGGTCCTGGTCGTGGCAAGGGTGTGCAAAAGGAGGCAGGGGCTGATCATAGAAAAAAGGATTCTGGATCGGAAAATGTTAGTTTTGTTGGTTGGGCTGATAATGGTAGCAATAATTCTATTGATAGTATGTCAACTGAGAGTGGGCCGTCTAGGGACCAGAGTCCTCATGTTCAGGTCCGATCTCGGCTTCAGAATGCTGAATCCTCATCCTCCGATGCTGGTACCTCCTTTACAACTTTTATTTGTGTTTACTGTATATGCATATATATTTTGAATTTATACAGGGAACTAGCAAATTGGAATGCTTTGTAGCTCAGTGTAATACTGCAGTTAGAGTGACATCTGGATGCATGAATCTAGCCTTAGAAGAGAATTACCACCTAACCTTAGAAGAGAATTACCACCTAATAATCAAAACATTATGTTAAGAGATTTGTGTGCCATGCCACAAGTATCCTGTATATACACTGTCACAAACGTGCTGGACTGCATGATCTACGAAGTAAAGACACTGCTTGGAGGCCTGTTTATCTTGGAGGTCGGTATATCCATGTCAGATACATATTGGACACCGATACTCCACATACTCTTGATACTTTAACTTTATTATTTTTAATATTTTTAATTTTGGGTACTACCGGATAGTCTAGGGATACTTCCTTATATGAAAGGGGACTCGAAAACTATATTGTGTTTTGTCCAGTGATCAATGTTCGAAAAAGGATGAGGCGAGCCGTAAGCTTCGAGGCGGAGCGAGGCGGAAGTCTCGATTTGAAGACCTAAAAGTCCCCAAAAAATTGTTATTACATTTTGATAACAAAATTATGGACAACACTGGTCATGTTAACATTGATAGTATTAACATTGGTAGAATTTAATACTGCTCAAGTTTTTGTATGCAAGCAGTTACAAAATGCAGGGGAATCAAAATGCTTAAGGACATATGTTTGGAATTGGAACTGGAGCTGAAGATGTTGGTGCTGCTACTGGCTACTTAAATTTTCTACTCCAACAGATTCAACAACACGATGATTAACGAGTAGCCACTTGTAAACACACACTCTAAAGTTAAAGGAATGCAATTATAATAAGAGGCATAGAATTAAGCCTTACATTCTATTTCATGGGAGTATTTTTTTTTAAATTGTTGCTCCAACACTTTAATTAACGAGTAGCCAATGAAAGATCAGGTGCAAATAATTCTCCTTCAAACACTGGAATACTCGATGATCAACACAAGTTCATAAACTAAATGGAATGCTACAAAATATACAAATTGCACAGTATCCTCCTTATGATTGTAATTTGTAAAGAGATACAAAAAAAAATTGTTGAAGGTACAGGACACCATGACACAATCACCAGTATAATATACCAAAAAAAATGGTCTTGATTCCAATTTTAATATGTTTTAGTTTCATAGATTATAATATACCATAAAAAATTTGGTCTTGATTCCAGTTTGGTCCGACTTACAAATTGCACCAATGTAAACCATATATACACGTTTATTCGCTGAAGGTACAGGACAAAAAAAGTCATTGGGTAATCAATATTTAGACCCCCAAAAATTACAGAAATTAAAAAAGAAGAAGAAGACGGAAGAAGAAGAGGAAGAACTGTAGTTGACGTCGCCTCGCACGAAGCCGTCAATTGATAGAAGAACTATAGTCGGTACTTGGTGAGGTCTGGCGAGCCTTCAATTGATCTGATATTATACTTAGGGTTTTTTTAAAGCCAAATCAAGGTTCACGCCTCACGACGCCTCGAGGCGCAACACCCTCAGGCGTAAGCCTCAACCAAATAAAGCGTAAGACTCGTTAGTTCCCAGTGAAGCGACCGCCTCACAATAGAAATCTTCTGCCTCGCTATGAGCTCGAACGCTTTTTCGAACGTTGCCAGTGATAAAGCTAGAACTAGCATGATTCATCTTCTTTTTATTAAAATGCTTTGTGTCTTGTGACTCTAAGATGATAATAATCTTTTAGATGATGTAATGTTTGATTCCTATATTTTCACTATGTAATGATTAATTTGATGTAGTATGCAAGTCTTAGAACTAGAGGAAAATGATGATATTTGATTCAAATGTTTCCTACCTTTTGATTATGTTATAATAGGTGCTAGAAATTTAAAGGGATAACTTATTCATTAGTCTCCAAATTATAGTTGTTTTCACGTTTTGTCCTCTTAACTATTTTTTTTTGCGTATATCGTCCTCAAACTATGTGTTAGTCCCCAAAATATAGTAGTTTTTTCACGTTTAGTCCCCAAAACTGTATTTGTTTTCACATTTAATCCTCAATCTATTGTTGTTTTTTATATTTAGTCCCCTTCAATTGCTTTATTTTTGAATGGCTGGACGAAAATTGTAGAAATTATAAAGTATGAGGATCAAATACGTGAAAAGAATAGTTAAGGGACCAATGTGAAAATCAACTACTCCCTCCGTCCCATAGTTATAGGCTGATTTCTTTTGGCACATAGTTTAAGTGACAATTTTTAACAGAAATTTTCCACATATGCCCCTTAATATGAAATTAATGAATAAGTTAATTATTCCTTACTTATCACGCTGAAACTCTTAACTTAATTGATCAACGTGTACTGATTATTAAAATAGAACTTTAACCAAAGATGAAATTTTTAATCTACATAAACTTTCAACCAATCACGTTTATGTTATTCCAAATTCATTTATTGAGCCTAAAAAGTTGAATTCTTTTATTGAGAATACAACAACATTAAATGTGGTGATAAAAATAATGACGTTGAATGTTGTTTCTTCAAAAAAAAGTAATGGTTGAATATTTATTATAAGGGCATAAAAGTAAAACAATGAAGCAACTAAATTTTATAAATAGTAAGTAGCCCATATATTAGGACATTCCAAAATGGAAAATCAGCCTATAACTATAGGACGGAGGGAGTATAATTTGGGAACTAATAAAGAGGTTATCCCAATTTTAAATGAGCATATGTTTATGTTATATAATTTATATATGCATACATGTATATCTTTTAAAAGATATATGAAATTTCAACGCATCCCTAATGTATTGTACTCTGAAATTGCCATATCACGTTTTGTGTCATATTCGTATGACGCATTCGTATCATACATCCGTAGCGATGCTTCCTAGATGATAGATAACTGTGAAGAGATGAATTAAAACATACTTCTAATTAAAACGAAATAATCTCCTATCAGTACTAAATTATCTTTTGCTATTCCACGAGTATACAACTTGATATATCTCCCCCTAGATATGTTCTGTATGTATTTCTTTTGTGTGCTGATGTAAATTTGTGCTTTATTCATCAATTATACTCTAGGAAAAGTTGGAAAAGATTGTGATGTAGAACAAGTATGAAGGAAGGAATTTCGAGATTAAAGGAGATAATTTGGCTTAAAGCCACATGCACAAGTCTTAAAATTTAATAATATCGATCATTTAAGCTTGAAATACAGATTGCACCCTAGACTTTACATGCTCCGTGAGGTTTGCAACCTAAATTTAAAAACGTGTCTACTTGCACTCCACCGTTCATTTTTCAAAACAAGGTGCATTCTTCGGAATTTTAAACGGTTAAAAGTGACTGAAAGTTCCAGTCATCCAACTTTTTAAAGGGTAAAATAGAAATAACAGAAAAAAATTAAAATATCTAAATCCCAACTTCAGAAGCTAAGACATAAATTTAAACCCTAAAAAATCCTAATCCCCAAAATCCCAAAATCGTATCTTTGTTCATCTCTTTCTCTCTTCGTCTCCTTCGTCTCATTCTCCCTAGTGATTAACAATATGAGGCATGGTTGTAGTGGAAGCCTTCAAAGAATTTAATAGAGCTTTACCAAAAAAAAAGTTAAAAAACACTCCAATATGGGTTTCTTCTCCTCAGTTGTGCTTTCTTCTTCTTTATTCTATTTTGTCTCTTTCCATGGCTTTGGTTATCAAGGACAGAAGAATACCCAATTTACATCAAATTAAAGATTATCTACTTAAGCAAACAAAAATTACTTGTGAAAATACATCTATGAAATGGCCCGGTGTATCCGAAGTCCTACAATGGAAAATTGATTCTCAGCTCCCTAATCTTTTTCTTCCTTCTCTCTACCATTCCCCTATGGCAGCAGCAAGAAGCTTCAAGTGGAGCCCCTCAACTTCATTGATGGCAACCAAATTCCTTTTCGGCACGAACAAACTGAAACTTTTTTTTTCATAAGTCCGGGTAAACCAGATATGTTGTAGAGCTTCTTCGAGATTTGTGGAGATGTTTGACTGGATTTATGTCTTTATTTAGCTGCAGATAGTAGTTGAAATAAAAATGATGATGACCAACGTTTGAGATTGCAATTTGGGTGCACTTTACTATTCTTTTTTGGATGTTAATGGCCTAGTGTATGAGCCTTTATTGGGTTGTTAATGGCTGAAGTACCAGCACACATTAGTTCAATACATAGAACTAAAGATCTGGGATGTGCATATATAATTGTTTGCATATATGCTGAGGATGAAAGAAAGAGATAAATCAATTGGGTATTTGGGTTAGGTTTAAGGTTAGAGTTTACAATTTATTTGCTATTTTTATTAATTTTTTTAACCCATTATCCCTATTTTACCCTTCAAAAAGTTGGATGACCAGAACTTTTAGTCACTTTTGACCAGTTAAAAGTCCGGAGGGTGTAACTTGTTTCAAAAAATGAACGGTGGAGTGCAAGTAAACACGTTTTTAAATTTAGGGTGCAAACACGGAGCATGTAGAGTTTGGCGTGCAATTTGTAGATCAGTCATCATTTAATAATCATAGTATTGAGATTAACATCAACTTATGTAGAAAACCTAACACATGGAGGCTAAGTAAAATCCTAGGTAATCTACTACTAGCTTCACTAACCCCTGGATGATTTTTCCACTTGCGTTCTCTTATATTTCTTGCCTCTCCCATAATCCAGCTTCTTTCACTAATCTTTAATTTTTTGTTTTATGTAATATATTCTAATTCATTTAGGTTAGTAGTCAGCCATATTTAGACGTTGGGAAAGAATCTCTGGAGTCAGGTGGATTAAAAGAGAAGTAGGACCATAACTGACTGCGTGTAGAAAGCATAGCAGAGGCTGAAACAGTTATGGGTAAGCATTGATTGAAACTTTAGCAATAGTAGAGGCTGTAATAGATATGGGGAAGCTGTGATTGAAACTTTAGTGGAGGCTGTAATAGATATGGGGAAGCTGTGAATATTGGTGAGGCCTTATTTGTTAAGGAGGAAGAGGTTGGGAAATGATGTGCTTGTAGAGTCGAAGCATGTGGGTAAAGTGGAAAAGTGGGTTTGACAAATTACATGATTAATCGATGTTCAAAAGTTGGAAAGAAAATTCTACAAAGATACCTTAATACCTACCAAGACCACATTGTATAGTGTTGGATAGCTGCAGCCGAAGTTGTAAAATTATGTGTTGACATTTAGGTGCTAAAACCAAAAACAGAAAAAGGTAGGCGCTAAGTTAATATGTGGGTGATAGGTCAAGAGAATAGAATTAAAAATAAACAAATTCTTATTCATAGAAACAAGAATAGAAAGAATAAACACGGTATTGAGATCGTCAGATTGAAAAGTAGCAGCTATAGATTGAGAACGATTGTTAACTTTATTTTTGCTCAAAGAAACAAAGAGGTGCACAATCAGTATTGCTAGGGGAAAAGGAATACCAAGATTGTGGTATTGCATTATTTGAATGGATGGCTATATAAGCATATATACTTTGGTTTTGATTTTCTGATTTATCTCAACAGGGCGTCTCAATTCATCATGGGGTCATTCTGGGGGTTTAAGGAATTCTGAACTTTGTACTCCAGAGGCAAAGGTAATATGATTACTTCAATGCCAATTCGTTTACTTATTTTAGTTTACTTCCTGCATTCTAGTAATTATTTACTTATCTCAGTATCTGGCTATCTGCTTTTATAGGCACCATATGATTGTGAAAACCCGAAGGAATCTGAATCACCCCGCTTTCAAGCTATCCTTCGTGTTACTAGTGCACCAAGAAAGAGGTTTCCCGCTGATATTAAAGTTTCTCCCATGAATTGAACTCCAAAGGCGTAAGACCTTTTCCATTTTGGAAGCCTCGACGCTTAAATAACTTGGAGGTAATTTGGTATCGCTTTCTAGTTGTGTTTGTTTGCAGAATAATATTTTACTGCATTAATTTAATCTACTCTTATTTACCACTCTATTGCATACAGGAGGTTTTAGTGATGATACGGGCAAAATTTGACAAAGCAAAGGAAGAAGTAGACTCTGATCTGCATGTTTTTGCAGCAAATCTGGTTGAAACTCTTGACAAGAATGCAGAAAGTCATCCCGAGTGGCAGGAAACTATTGAGGACCTACTGGTTATGGCTCGGAGCTGTGCTATGATGTCGCCTGGAGAATTTTGGCTGCAGTGTGAAGGCATAGTTCAAGAACTGGATGATAGGCGTCAGGAGCTTCCCATGGGTATTCTGAAGCAGCTTCATACTCGAATGCTTTTTATTCTCACAAGGTGTACAAGATTGTTGCAGTTCCACAAGGAAAGTGGATTTGCTGAGGATGAACATTTTCTTCAGCTTCGTCAATCCCTGCATTCTGTGGATAAACGGATTCCTTTAGCCATAGGAATAGATGACGGGACAGGCTCTAGTGCTGCAAAGGCTTCAAAAGCAGCCTCAAGGAAGTCGTACAGTCAGGAGCAGCGTGGTCTAGAATGGAAGAAAGACCAACCTGGAAGTTTTCTCTCTCCCCCTGCTGTGGAAACTACAAAGAACTTAGACTCTCCTTCAAGCAGAGATAGGATGGCTTCTTGGAAGAAGTTTCCTTCTCCTGGAGTAAAAAGCCCAAAAGAAGCTGCTCCACAGAAGGAGGAGAATAATGATAAAGAGGTGGAACCTTTGAAGATCCTAAATAATAATAAAATTAGTTCTGATATGGATACTACTCCTAAGCCTCTAGAACTTCCTCCTGCTAAAGATTCCCATGGTCATTCTTTAAATCTCTCCAAGCATCAACATAAATTTTCTTGGGGTCACTGGGGAGATCAGCCGAACATTTCTGATGAAAGTTCAATAATTTGTCGCATTTGTGAGGAGGAGGTTCCCACTTTGCATGTGGAAGACCATTCCAGAATATGTGCAATTGCCGATCGATGTGATCAAAAGGGTCTAAATGTTGACGAGAGCCTTGTGAGAATTGGTGAAACTCTTGAGAAGCTGATGGAGTCGTTATCACAGAAGGATTTCCAACATGTAGTTGGATCTCCTGATGGTGCTAAAGTGTCAAATTCAAGTGTTACTGAAGAGTCTGATCTCCTCTCTCCGAAACTCAGTGACTGGTCTCGCAGAGGCTCAGAAGATATGCTCGACTGTTTTCCTGAGGCTGATAATTCTGTTTTTATGGACGACCTTAAGGGTCTGCCATCCATGTCATGTAAGACGCGTTTTGGTCCCAAGTCTGATCAAGGAATGACTACATCATCTGGAGGTAGCATGACTCCTAGGTCTCCGTTGTTGACACCAAGGACCAGCCAGATTGATTTATTATTGGCTGGAAAAGGTTCTTACTCTGAACATGATGATCTTCCACAGGTAGTTCAAAGTCTAATCAACTCATTTTTTTCCCGTCATCTCCATTTTCTGTTGTAGATAGAATAACCATTTATTTGAATCAATTTTTTTACATTATAGATGGCAATATCAATACCATTTCCTTTTAGGAATTGTTATTTTGTATAGTCACAGATTCCATTCATGTATATTTTATATAAATATATGTTTTGTTAGTTTGTGTGAATGCATGATGGTAATCTTATGCCAAGCAAAATTGTATGACGCACTCGAGATGGAGAAACCCGAGTTTGGCATGTATTTGTGTATGTGTTTGTTTGCATAGTTAAATGAACTATGTATATAAGTAAAGAAAGAAAACCAAATAGTAATGGTATTTCAAGTGTAGGTGACCTTAAGAGAGTCATTTTCTTACATTAATGCTTAATTGCCCTCCCTCCTTATATACGGAATGCCTTAAATGAAATTCTTTGTTATAACTATTAATATATTTAAAACAAACAATGGAACTGGAAAAATAGAATTAAGAAAAACTCAACAATTATGTGTTTCTTTTCTATTATTAAAATTTCTTTTATAAAAAAAATAAAAAAATAGAAAAATAAAATCATACCAAAGCTAAACTGAGAAACCTGAATGTTCCACCTAAACTCACTCCATTAACACATAGTACTGAAAAAATCTCTCTTTCTCAACCAACTTCGTATAAGGCCCCTAATATGCGGCTAACACCAGCAATGCTTGTACTTGGCAACTGACTTTGGTTTGGGTATCATATCAGCTGGGTTGTGTGTGGTGCCAATTTGTGATGTCTAAAACAGTAAACAGTAACATCATTGATAATTTTCTGAATGAAATATGATACAACAGATGTATGAACTTTGTGCTCTCAGAATAAATCTGACCCTAGTCAGTGAATAGTACTCTGACTATCACCTGATCATCTAAGTGGACTCTCGGTACAACCTTAGCTTCCTTCACTGCTTCTGTGGCAGACATATACTCTTCTTCTGCTTTACATGTGACAACAGTATTTTGTAACGTAGCTTCCAACTAACTGCCCAACTAACAAGACTAAACCTATTTATAAGTTATATTTTTCTGCCAAGATCCCAGCATAGTCTGAATCTAAACCTATTAATATCTCATCATGCCCTCTGAACTCCGAAAGCCTATTTGTATTACCTCTAAAATATTTGTGAACACCTGAGCTTTCTTTAGTAGACATATACATGCTAAATATACTTTCTGGCTGTGGAATGAATATTTGGACATGTACATACCACGTCATACATAATACTACCATCTGCCCGGAACATGGAGCTTTCCTCATCCCCTTTTGATGCTCTTTTACTACATGTTTTATCAATAAAAAAATGCTCTTTTAATATATGATTTACTCGAGAGAAAAAATAATAAATTAACCAATCTCCTCCTATGTCTGAGGTGTTAAGGCCACAAAGCTTGAAGTGAGCAATAAGATGAATTAAAACTGGTTGGCATATTTCATGCTAAAACAACGTAACACCTTCTCAACAAACTTTTGTAAAGATAAGTACAACTTGCTATCTTGTCCCTGAGATATTGCATCTCCAAAATCATCTTGGCTGCCCAAGATATTTCCTCTCAAATTTTGTAAAGACTCAAGCCTAACCTAGGTTAGCTTGACTAAATCAAATCTCGCAAATCAAGATTAACTAACTTTTGAGTTATAGGAGTTTGATGTGCGACAGTGCTTGTAAGTGAAGAAATGGTGTGATTCTGTGGATTTGGTGCTCAACTTAGTGCTAGAACAAAGTAACAATGGAGGAATTGGAATGAAAATGGAGAAACTTGGAGAGAAAGGTATTGTCAATAGATAATAATGGACTAAACGATGTTCTTTACAATATTCATATGAGACCACTTTAAACCATCCATGCTCCTCTATTTGTACTTGATTTAGGCTACCAAGTAACTTTCATTTCTAACTTGAACCTTGCTATAATAAGCATAACTACCTTCCAATTCATGTGACTCTACTTTACTTGAATATTCTTAACTAACTAAATAGTCCCTAAAACTTATTAAATTTACCTAATTGCCTTTGGCATCACTAATATCTTGCTTACTTATGCCTTCAAATGTTCAATCGATGTTATATCTTTTCCTGCAATCGACCTATCAATTATCATCAACGTAGAACAACAAATCTATAAATAACTCATCTCAAACCTTCCTGAAATAGACACAACTATCATACTTGGATCCTCAAAATCCAACATACTGCGTAAACTTGTCAAATCTCTTATACCACCGTCTTGGTGGTAGTTCCTTATTTATTTAAGAGGCATACCTGGTCTTCTTTCTTCCAAGTTCAATATGAAAACCCTCATGCTAACACATGTATCCATTTTTCCAAACTTCCATGCACAAAGCATTTTTAACATCTAATTCTTTTAACTCCAAATGCGCGCAGCCTTACATAGCAACTACAGCAAGCAATATACAAATGAAAATGTGTTTTACTACTGTGGAGAACACATTCCTTGTACCTGCTATAAGCCTATAGCCCTTTGCAACTAACCTTGCTTTTGTACCTTGCATTTTCAACTCTTGGGGTGCCTTCCCTTTAGGTGCTTTTGCTAGTTCCCAAGTCTGGTTCTTCTGAAGAGCCTCAATCATAGAAACAAAATACTTTGCATAATCCTCTGAAGAAACAGTCTCTGATTTCTGATTATGATGAAAATTCAACTATGATGTGATAGTTCTTACTACATTAGGTCATTTCCACCATATATTAACAATTTATCGATTTATAGCTAATCTTTGTTTTCAAGTCAATAGTTGACTGAAACCAGATATCATATTAGTATTTTTAGATGATCCTCACTCTGTGTTGGCATTGATGCTATGCACTGAGTTACAGATTTTATCTTTGGGGGAAACAGAAATTCATTAATGCTACTAATTTTCAGTAGCATTGGATGTTTGGGGCAATAAACTTGTAACTGTCCTGCTGGGAGAGGGCCCACAGAAAAACGGGGTGGGTTGGTATATTGGCTATCCGTTCTATGGTTGGTCCGTGACCCCTGGATGCCGAACTCTTTCTTCTGCTTCTAATGCATGGAATGAACTCTTTCTTCCTTAGTCTTGGCAGGTTTTTTGCTTTGCTTGTACATACGTATGTTTTTAAAGTTGGTGCTTTGTATATTTGGCTTGTCTTAGCTGGTGCTTTCTTCCTGTGCTGTTTAGCACTGATTTCTGTCATACAAAAGACTTGGATCCATGCGGAACTTTCAAACCCAATGGAGAAGTATTTTGTAGCTCAAAGGTCGACTAAGGAAGTATAGACAATGTTTTGCTATGTATGACTATGAGTTTGTTTTATTAGTCATTTTTACTTGAGGCTGTTTTATGCCATAAAGTCCTTTTTTGATCATGTCCATGGATTCATTTGCCAAACCAAAAGAAAAGAAGAAACAAAAGAGAAAAAGAAAAAAACTTTTTGTATTGTTTGTACACTATGAGTATGTAGAATTTGTATAACTACTGTACTCTTCCATCCTATATTGTGCTAAAAATAACTGAATTAGGCTAGAAGTACGCAAAAGAAATCAAAGTATTCTGGCCCTCTTTCGATTTATATGGCATAATGACGGATATACCTTATCTTGACTTGTATTGAAAAGTTATTTGACTGTCCTTAAATATGTATTTGATAGTATTATGCTTGATAAATGACTGTTATTTGTTTAATTTTTTGTTTTTACTATTGGTCGTTCCATGCTATTAAAGTCTTTTGCTGTTGTAGATGAATGAACTCGCCGATATTGCTAGATGTGCTTCAAATACACCCTTAGAAGATGATCGGTCTTTGCCTTACTTGCTTACTTGTCTGGAGGATTTGAGAGTTGTCATTGACCGTAGAAAGTCGGATGCTCTTACCGTGGAGACATTTGGAGCCCGAATAGAGAAGCTGATTAGGTGAGTTTCTTTTCTTATTGTTGCATTCATTTAATTTTTCGTATCAAACTTTAAAATCTCTCGACTCCTCAGCTGCACATGATTGTAACACCATATCACCACCTTTTGTTTGAGGTAATCTGAAAATGGAGAGTTTTGTTTATTCCTAAAACTCTTGCCCAACAATGGTCTCTTGAAACTTAAATAATATATATGATTGAGAAGAGGAGCATTTGATGCAAAACTGTTGCCCTTGACCTACCATAGAAAATAAAAACAGCAATTTTGTCTTAAGTTGAAATGTAATTGTTGCGATCCTCCAGGGAGAAGTATTTGCAGCTTTGCGAGCTGGTTGATGATGACAAAGTTGATATAACTTCTACTGTAATTGATGAAGATGCTCCTTTGGAAGATGATGTAGTACGTAGCTTGAGAACCAGTCCTATACATTCTAGCAAGGACCGAACCTCTATAGACGACTTTGAAATAATAAAACCCATCAGTCGCGGAGCGTTTGGTCGAGTATTTTTAGCAAAAAAGAGAACTACGGGAGATCTTTTTGCCATAAAGGTACCTTAATAGTCTTGCTATTGCCACTTGCTATTATCACCACTATGCTTTGGATCTCATTAAGGAGTTTTTCCTGTTATATTTTTGATAATTGATTAAAGATGCTTCCTAAAACATATCTGTTTCTCCTTGTGAAAATTTAGATTTTTTAATTATTTTGTGCTACAATTTTGTATCTTCAGAATTCATTCATCATGTGGGGATGTCAATAGTGAAGTCTCTTCAATATTTTTTTCCCTTTCTCTATATATAAATATATATATATATATATATATATATATATATATATATATATATTTTTTTTTTTTTTTAAAGTTCGTTATATGTCAATGGGATCATATTTTAAGTTGGTCACCAAACTTAACTAAGGTTTTCAGAGATTGTCAGTGTTCCTGAACGGGGTTGGACACTTCCGAGACCATAAATTTTCCAGTCAAAAGTTATGTTGAATAATTAGGATTATATCCTTTGAAAAAATACTCCCTCTTGTTCTCAGGAGGTTGGGTTGGTGTGGCGCAGGACGAAAGTATTGTACATCAGGAGTTACAATTAGGGATTCCAGGGTTGGATAAGAGAAATGGGGAGGATAAAATCTGTAGAGGATTACTGTCGTAAGAAAAGAAAATCTTAGGTCATCTACCTTGGCTTTATTTTCTTGTAGCCATCTTGTCTTCACCTTGGCTGCAAACCACTTTGTTGGAAATTAAGGAAGAGGGAAGGGAGAGGCAGTGAATTTTAGGAGAAGACATACGAAGAATATTCCATATTTTCCTCTTTTTTTGTTCACATGATGACCCAATTACTACAAGACTATTTATAGGTTCTAGACACTACTAAAATCTAAATACATTCCATTAATTAATACTAGTTTTTGCATCACACACCTACGTGTGTTAAAAGTGGGAGGATGTGATCCTAAATAATAGGAGATGAGATAATGAGAGACATAAAAGTTAGAAGATTAAAGGGTAAAATGGGAAAGTATAAAGGCTTTACTATTTGTGTTAAGTGTTAACACAAAAAAAACTCCCTCATTTTTCTCTGCTTTTATTAATAGAAGAAGATACATCACCATTAATCCAAATACATTATCTAGAAATATGAAGAAAATGAAAGTGGATATATATGTATATATATGTATATATGTGTGTGTATATATATATATTTTACTTGAAGAGGAATGGGATTTGGAGAGCAATCTAGAACTCTTCCATTCCACTTGAGTCAAAATGATCAAAGTTCAAGCCTATTTATAGGCTACATGAGACCTGCTTCCAAACATGAACTACAACATGAACCTAATTTATTGAATTCATGTACATGAACCCCAATATTCATGTTAAATGTATCAATTCAAATGTATCTTCAACTATCAATGCACATCCCATGTAATTTGAAAAGCTTCTAATGTCTAGCTTAACTCCAACAACATACATGTATTATAAGTCTAACCATACATGTATCCAAGCCATACACATCATTATCTATTATATTGAACATATTTACTAGAAACATTAATTCAGTGTATTTTTCCTACATTTTTCTGAACCAAAACTATGTTGCCAGTGCTTGTGCATATTGGCTTTGTAGAAACATTTACAAACCAGAAGCATGCTGTGAAGTTATGATTTTTCCAGTTCAGCCTCATATACTATATAAGTCATAAAATGAGATTTCCAGTACATACTGTAAAAATATAAAAATGAGACTTCCATTGTACTTTTGACCTTTTTATGCATACTCTGTTTTGATCAAAAATACACTTGGACATTATTCCTTTTGATTTGTTTTTTCAATTAAAATTTTTAGGACTATTATTAATAGTAATTGGGAAATTTAAATGAATACTATTATTAGTACTAATTGGGAAAAATTGTCATGTGTTATTGGCAGACCTCATTTTGGGAAGGAGGGATAGAGGGGGTACTAAGGATTATGGTAATCAATGTTACGCTGAACTCTTGTTCAATTTTTAGTTAGTAATTTATTCTATGAACGCGTGTAAAAGGTGTCACATAAAAAGTATATGGATGCTTAACACTAACTACTTAATTCATAATAAAAATACATGTACTACACTATTTTGTATTTTCTCCCTACTCCAATAAAATTTCGATTTCTTTTGTAAACTAAGTTGGAGATTTGGAGAAGTACATTTTAAGCAAAAGGGTTTCAATTAAGATGGAGTAAAACAATATTTTGAAGTGCGAGTTCAGCGATATTAGAATAAGAGATGCGGACATTGTGAATATATCGAGGTAGGCCTAAAAAGAATGTATTTAAATACTTGAGATCAATATTGCATAAAGGGGGGGGGGGAGATATTGATGAGGATATACGTCACAAAGTTAGAGTAGGATGCTGAAGTGGCATGGTGTGTATCAGGGTTATTGTGCGATTGTAATATTTCATCAAGTTGAAGGGAAACTTTTATAAGACAACGGTAACACCAATTATATGGAATTGAGTATTGGCTACCAAGAAGCAACATGTGCATAAGATGGGTGTTGCTTAGATGATAATGCTAAGGTGGATGTTTGGGTATACAAGGTTGGCCATGATTAGGAATGAGGACATTCAAAAGATGGTTGGAGTGACACTGATTGAGGTGGTCAGTTGAGATGGTTTGTTCATATCTAGCGTCGTCTTGTATACACATCTGTAAGGAGAGGTATATTTTATCATGAAGATCTCAAAAGAGGAGATGTAGACTTTCTTGAGACAAAGTTGTATAAAGAGGCATGCAGGAGAGGAATATTACAGTCCTTGGTCTTGGATGGGAAGGAGTGAAGGAGGTTAATTCCTATTTAGATGCCGAGTAGTCTTTAACAGTCTTTGATGTATTTTTATCTTATCTATATCCTTATTTGTATTTACTTATTTTACTTTTGATTTTCAATTTATCGTTATATGTTGGATTTATTTTCAGCCCACACCAACTAGCCTGGGATAAAAAGGCTTTGTTGTGTTGAATATTTAAAAGAAATACACTACTGAAACAGAATTTGCAACTTGTTCTCCTCTTGTTTCGGAGCAAAGACGAGAGTTGGATTTATGGTCTGTAACAATTTTTGTGCAGTGACACTTGGTAACAAGACATGTAATTTGTGTCAATAACGGATAATTACTACCTGCAAGGAAAAGGAAAACATCGTGTTGGCCTACCCACGAATATGACATGCACCCCTTTGATTTATGTTTATAATAGATGTCTTTTGCCTAAAAAATTATGATTGATATTAGCTGTTGAAAAAGAAAGAAAAAGAAAAGTCCATTAAACTTGTCACAAGACATTGGGGTCCCCCCCTTTTGGCGCTCTTTATATGTACTTATAGACTTATCACAAAAAAATAAATAAAAATAAATTCATTGATACTCGTCATTTGCCAAGTGTTCCCCTATTATATCTATCCCATTGTCTTATTCATAGACTTGTACTTCAATTTCAACTCTTATGCGTGTGTTGAGATTCATCTTTGTTCTGTACTGCATCAGGTTACATATAATTTTTCTGTTATGCGATTGATTGTCCTTTCTTTCATTTTACTGACATACTTTCTCATTATTGTTCCATACATGTCATGTAAGCAAGTAAATCCTTGATGATTTTATCGCCCTTATGAAAGAATATAAATTGAAACACAGTGAAGAACTGAGAAACAGAATATGTACATATTATCTTCAAACCACTTAAGATCAATTGTGCTACACTTTGTTGGTTCTTTCTGTAGTCCTACAAAATATCACAATCCTAACCTTAGACGAATACAAATAATATTTGTTGAAAAGTACCTCCTTTATATCTGATTTATTCAGACATTTCTATTTTATGTACTGGATATTAATGCTTAATTTTTCAGGTTCTTAAAAAGGCAGATATGATCCGTAAAAATGCTGTTGAGAGTATTTTGGCAGAACGTGATATTTTAATTTCAGTTCGAAATCCTTTTGTGGTGAGCGCATAGGCCTAATTAGCAAAATGGTACCATGCCATAAAAATTGTTGCCATGTTCTAACTTGAATGTCAAATGAACCAGGTTCGCTTCTTTTATTCATTCACTTGCCGTGAAAACTTGTATCTTGTGATGGAATACCTGAATGGTGGAGATCTGTATTCTTTATTGAGAAATTTAGGCTGCTTGGATGAAGATGTTGCTCGCGTATATATTGCAGAAGTGGTAAGTGTGCTTGTTGTGTGGGAGAAATTTTATCTTTTAAGTCATTGTCAACAGGTAAATTTGAGATTAAATTGTCGACAGGTGCTTGCTTTGGAATATTTACATTCTTTACGTGTGGTTCATCGTGATCTGAAGCCTGATAATTTGTTGATTGCGCATGATGGTCATCTTAAGGTAACTACATTTTGTTTCTGATTTCTTTTCGGTGGTTTTGCAGTGCTTATACATTTTAAAGATATGCATCGTTTTAGTTTAATTTATTGATACAGCAGTTCATCTGTTTCCCTTGGTGTCTGGCTTCCAAGATGCACACTAAATTCCCTGTTAGTGTGTATTTGAATTATGGTAGACAAATAATAATATTGAGATCGGAGGCAAGCCCCCCTTTATCCTTATTACTAGCAAACAGAGAATTGTTTCAGAATTGGGCTGGTAACTCAGTCAAAAATTTCCACGAAACATTGCCAGGATTATGCTTTAGCTGGTTGCTCCTAGCTAACATCATTGGCTTTCTATCTCTTGTGAATTAAGTTTCAGATCCTACTTGCAAAGCTTCATATGGCCTTTTTGGTTTCAGATCCCCGGGTGTCCTACATTACATGTGCTTTTCAGAATTTCAGACCACTACTGAGAAAATATATTAGATTCTGATGCTTCCCATTAATATGCCACTTGGAATTATACTTAAAAATTCAATTTCATTGCCAAATTCTACGTAACACTTGATATTTTATTTTGGTTACATAATTTCTTTATAAATAGTGAAGGATTTCGCATCTTGAATACTTTGTGTAACATAGGTCGTTCATCTGCTGCGAAATATATAAGGGAAACTTGAGAGAGAGAGAGAGAGAAGGGGAGAGGGTTTTTTTTTTTTTGGGGGGGGGGCAAGGAAAGAAATTAAAGGAGAAAAGAAGTTTTGGAGATTCTATGACTTGCGTACAAGTATGTGTAACATAAAGTGTAGCAAATAATTTCACAAATCTTATTTGACGTCTGGAGTATACTACTGGAAGTTCCTGCTTCTAGCGCGAAAGTAGACAACGCAAAGGAGGGAGGCGGGCTAAATATAGCCCACCTAGCAGCAGCTAGAAAGGCTATAGGCATGAAAGAAAAGTGAGTAGGAAATTCGGCATCATATGGAACCGCTGAGCCAGCCTCAAGGAAGAGCTTTGATCCTTGCCTTGAACTGACTTTCAAATTTTTGTTCCGGGTAGTAATATCAAGTGATCTGATGATACAGCCTTTATGGCCTGGTTGAAGAGTTTCCCACATGTGACAAGAACCTCATATTGATAAGTAAGAGGGAAGGGGGCTTTCTTATAGTAGTGCGCTCATCCCATCCATTGCTTCTTTCTGCAGTTCTAGTTTCAGTTTGAATCTTGTAACTCCCTTTATTATCCGTCTTTGTTTCAGTAGTAGCTTACAGTTCCTATCCTTCTTTTTGTCCAGTCTCCAGTAGTTGTTTAGGTTTCATAAGTTAGTGAGAACTTTCATCCGTTAATAAATGCTCCTCTCTAGAAAAGAGTTGATTCCTTTTTCTTAAACTGTTAAAGCATGTGTTAAAGCTTGCGATATATATCATAGGTGAAAAAGTAAATTATATGAGATTTAACCCCTTCCCCCCACCCCACCCCACCCCACCCCTTTCCTTTCCTCCCCTCCCCTCCCCTCCCCTCCCCTCCCCTCCCCTCCCCTAACAAATAAATAAAATTAAGGATTGAGTTTTCCTCATAGATAGTGCAAGCTTGCTTCTTGCTCAATTCCATTTGTTCTTGCAACTACATGTTCTATTAATATTGTTTCCTTATCAGCTTTTAGTGTTTGGTGGTCTGCCTAGGAATATATACCATAGGCGAAAAAGTAAATTATATGAGATTTTGCCCCTTGCCACTAAAAATTAATGGTTTGAGTTTAGCTTATGGATGGTACAAACTTGCTTCTAACTTGATTCTATTTGTTCATTCAACTAAACATTCTATTAGTATTGCTGCCTCATCTGGATCATAAATGCCTGAATATTGCTTTGACATCTTTGATTTGTAGTCCCTGTTTTTACACCTCTCTCTCCCTCCTAGGAAGCAAGGGTGCATCACTTAGGTGCCGCATGGGGTTTGTCATATGCCGTATCCCCTCTTTTATTTATCTTTCTCCTCCTTCTCTGTTGTCTCTATTGGGCGGCATATATATATGAATTATGCCTTTCGGATCTAGGGCAGAAAAATTGAAAGCCATAATAGGAGACGAAAAGAGATGAGATAATTGGGCAGAGAATTGCAGAGAAGAGACGCCGTTGTCCCCTTTCCCTTTTCGGATCATCAAGAGATGACGTTGTCTCCTTACCCATCTCCTTACCCTTCCGATTGACGAGTCGTGTCTCATTCTCAGTCCCTAATCTAGGGAGTAGTAGCATAATACACGACTTAGAGTGAACCACGTGAATGACCCCACATGAATTATGTCACTCATTACTTGTAGTATATACTACATAGTTATAGACTGCATAGCTGGAAGTAATACTATATTTCAAGTAACTTCACTAACTTGTATGGATTATGGCATATATATATACAACAAATAATAGTATATAGAATTACATCAAATATTTTATATGCTAACACATAATTAATGTACTTAAGAGAATATAATTATTAATTTTGTTTAATAATTTGTACTATACTAATTTTAAATAAGTATATATTTATTTTAATTTTAATCATTATTTATAATTATATTCATATATATATATATATATAATATAATTAAATATGTCATATCCCTTCCGCACCCAAATCCCAATTTTTAAAAATTCGACGAAACCCCATATCCCCGGTGTCGCGCATCCGTATCTTGCATCCTTGCTTCCTAGTCTCTCTATATTTATACCTATGATTGCTAAAAGAAGCATACATATATATAAATGTGTGCATATGTGTGTGTGTATATATTTCAATTGAGTGAATCCGGTCTAATCTAAGGGGCACAAGTCGTAGTCGAAGCCCTAGCTGCCTTCTCTGATAAGGGTCAGGAGATTGATGAAAGAACCGTCAGTGTTGTGTTCAACTCCGTTGTTGGAAGTATTGCTTTTTGCCATGTCTTTCCCCTCTCTTCTTAGCAAAATAGGCTGAAGTTGGGTCCGCATGAGCAATAAGGTATACCCCTTGTATTGACAGTAGGCTGATCAAGGAATTTTTCTTCTTTGCTATGAGAGAGGATACCACGAATGGGTGGTCCGAATGAGCTAACTATTTTAACAAGAGGAAGCTCTACTTTCTCTCTCTCTCTCTATATACCTATGATTGCTAAAATGTACATATGTATATATGTTTGTGTGTATATATATCTGGGAACAATCAATAGCCACCGCTTGCTACAAACGAGCTTGTCTGAGTATTGGAGCTTGTTTGAGTATTTGAGAATAAATATCCCTAGAAAATTATAGTTAGGTACCCCATAATTTTTATAGTTTTTTAATTTAGTCCCTCAAGTTTTTTAAAAGTTCAAAATAGCCCTTGAAAAATTACTTATCAGTCCCTATAGTTTTATTTTCTTCCACTTTAGCCCCTGAAGTTTTAGTAGTTTCGGTTCTGCCCCTGTTTCTTTATATTTTTGCACTTCAACCCTTAAAGTTTCATGATAAATGCATGTCTATATGAATTTGGACATCATAAACATTATTGTTAAAAAATCATAACATACTGTATCTCCACACCCGTGTCTAAATTCGGATTCATATCCGTGTATCCTCTATTTTTTGACTTCACGTGTCTGACACTTAGATTCGTACCCGAATCTAACACCTGCACCTGAGTCCGAGTAACACAGATTATTACTATACTCAAGAACTTTTTGTTGATAATTTTTATGTTAGAAAATTCAGAAAAGGTCAGAATACTCTCTCTCTCCTAATCCATTTTCTTCCATCAAATTTTAAAATTCAATCTTTTCTTTACAAATACAAAATTGTTAATTTATATATCGTTATTCTTGAAAAAATCTTTAAAATAAGAGGATATATATATCGTTATTGTTAATTTAAAATTGTTAATTTATATATGTTTCTATTTTTTTTATATTATTATTTATTATAAATAAATAAGAGGATATCACAAAATATGATGGATGATAGAATTCGAGGTTTAATTCACTTGAGGAGAGAGTCACCCTCACCTCTCTGATGGTCTACTTAAGGATTCACCAACTAGGAAACCAATACCAAAAGGAAACACTAGTAGGGTTACACCAAGGGATTATCACTCTTATAATCTGCATCTACCCTCATTCTATTAGGCTTTATGTAGTAAACTTAAAATACATTAGAAATAGAAAGATATATGTATTTGGAACATTGAATTTCTTCCACTTTTTAGCATCTTCAGCTCATGTGGTTTCAATCCTTGCTTATGTTTGTATTTCTACCCATGTATTTGTGGTTAAGTTTATGATCTCTATCATTTTGTGGGCAGTTGACAGACTTTGGGCTTTCAAAGGTCGGTCTCATCAACAGCACCGATGATTTATCAGGTCCAGCTGTTAGTGGGACATCGCTTTTAGATGAAGATGAATCCCAGTTGTCTGTATCGCAGCATCAACAGGAAAGGCGTAAAAAACGTTCTGCTGTTGGTACACCTGACTATTTGGCTCCTGAGATTCTTTTGGGAACAGGACATGGTTTGTATGACGTTCTCCTCTCAATGGATTTATACTTATCTTTGATTAGTTACATGCTGTAAACTTTAGAATAAAATTGGTGGTACAATTTTCATCATGAAGTCATGATGACAATCATGGTCGTAATCATTATGGATTGAGTTGTGTGGTGGCTTTGTGGCTTAAACATTTTAAAGTCTGTTACTTGAATCTACCAAAAATAAAATAATGTTACTAAGAACATTGTGCCTTTTTTCTTTGGTCAATTACTTCCTTAAGTGGTAGAGTTCATCATGTTGTTTTAATATACTATTTTTTAGGCACATCTGCGGATTGGTGGTCTGTGGGTGTTATTCTTTTTGAGTTGATTGTTGGCATTCCGCCTTTCAATGCAGAGCATCCTCAGGTTAGTATTTCTTTCCAAGTTCATGCGGCTTTTCTTTTTGTGTTTACATTTGTCACCTGACTCTTAGTTATTATATTTATCCCCAATTGTGCCCACACCCAGAAAAGGAAAAAGAAAACTGAAAATAAGTTGAAATATAGATTTTTATGGTGGATTTAATTTGCATTAGTCCCAGAAAGAGATGTGAACCTGTTTGATTTTAAATGTCTGCTGTAAACATTTTCTGGCTGAAGGTATGCATAAGATATTCAATCTGTACTGAAGTAGATAAGCACGAATTTGACTTGTTATAGTGAACCCTGTGTATGTTATCTGGAATACTGTCCTTTCTCATTATTATATGGCAACTTTCTTTGTAGAGAGTCTGAATTGTCAATTTGTCATCTTTGATTGTTCTTTCAGATTATATTTGATAATATTCTCAACCGCAACATACCATGGCCTCAAGTACCTGAAGAAATGAGCCCAGAAGCAGCAGATCTGATTTATCGGTAAGAAAAAAGCATTGGGATTATTATTATATTAGGTTCGTTACAGTCACAAGTTGTTTGATATAGTAACCTTTATGTTCAGATTGCTTATTAAATTTCTCATGTTTACCGACTTTCAAAGCTTTGCCTGATTTATTTATAAATTGAATTGAAATGAGCATGGTCTCCTCCTAATACCATGGTGTAGTAGTTGGATTTGTTAGTTACTGAAAATAATAAACTAATTATGTCCAATTACTTTCCCATAGGATAGTTATAAGTTATCTACATCGTATGAACAAGACAATTCGGTTATCCATTGAAAATAATAACATAACTTAGGGCCTCAAAACTTTCTGATTTTTCCTTTCTTTATTCCTTTCTTTTATGTGGGTATGCACATTAAATTTACTTGTTTAGAACAACTTAAGGCTCCTGGCCTAATCTTCTAGTTCGGAGTCCATATCAAGAAAGCATTGAAGATCCTATTCTCATATCTCAGCGACTTTCGCCTTCTTTTAGGTAGCAGCATAATACAGAACACCTAAACACAAACAAAATTAAGCACTCATATTTCAAGCTCCCTTTTAGCGTTGCGGGTAGATAAATATTGTAAACGCATTAGCAAGGCAATAGTTCTTTAGTTATCAGTGTCACTTCTAATAGAAAAAGGAAGGGAATAAAATATCAGTGAGTCAGTTATGTGCCAACACATGTGTGTGCGCTTTAATTCTATTTCTACTTTTTGCTTCTTGATGATAACTTTGAACTGCTTTTACATTGGCTTTGCAGGTTATTAACAGAAGATCCAAATCAGAGACTTGGAGCTAGAGGAGCATCTGAGGTTACCTTTTTGTTATATATAAATTTATCTTTTATAAACATGTGATAATCTTTAATAGAGTAACTTAATCAAACTTGATACACAGGTGAAGCAGCATCCATTCTTCAGAGATATTAATTGGGATACTCTGGCAAGGCAGAAGGTGTGGCAATCTTTGCTAGTCATATAACGAGTAGAAATTGATTACATTACATGTCTCATATTAGTGATACAAGTTGTTGCTTTTTCCTCAGGCTGCATTTGTTCCTGCGTCAGAGAGTCCAATGGATACTAGCTACTTCACAAGTCGTTTCACGTGGAATCCATCAGACGAACATGTTTATGCAGCCAGCGAGTTCGAGGATTCTAGTGACAATGGTAGCATAAGTGGTAGCAGTAGTTGCCTTAGTAACCGTCATGATGAACTGGTAGAGTATAACTATATCCGAGAAACATTAATGGTGGCAAAGGCTTTTAAATTACGGAGTATATATTTTGTCATTGACTTTGATTATGGGTGGCTGTGATTAGCAGGGAGATGAATGTGCTGGTCTAACGGAGTTTGAGTCGGGCTCTTCCGTCAATTACTCCTTCAGTAATTTCTCTTTTAAGGTACTTCACACTTTATTAGTGGTATAAATGTCTGGATTCAAATGTTGGTATCTTTATCTTTCGGTTACTGCATTGGCGTGGAGAGTATTGACGGTTTTCCTTATTTTTCTTTTTTCTCATTTATGCTTGTGTTTCAAATTTGAGACATATAGCATGTTAAAGTCATGCATTAAGCTATGAATTCAGCTAGATGGGCAATATTATCATTCTTGTCTATGTAATTATGGGTGTTATATTTTGTGTCATTCTAGTTGCTGTGAACTATTCTTTGTATGGTGTCATTATCGGTGTTATGTTCTTTATTGTTAACTTTTTCAAATTAATCTTGCAAATTTGTCTTTTTATTTTTTATTTTTTATTTTTTAAACAGAATCTGTCCCAACTTGCATCAATCAATTATGATTTGCTTACAAAAGGTTGGAAAGAAGATCCGTCAACAAATCCTGATACGCGACTTTAGATGTTCTCCTTCAATATCCTGGATTGAGATTTTGGCATTAGATCAATTTGAAGTAGTTAATCACCGCGGTATTGTTATTCACCTTGTACATGTAAGTTGTTCGATTAATATGTCTTTCCCATTATGAATATTTTACTTGTTAGCATCTTTCTGAAAAGGGACTTAATTTTGTTGCAATTGTAGAATAGAAGCAGCTTGAAGACTGGTACTGTCCCTGGATGTGCTTCCCTTCAGCTTTTGATCGAGCAGTGTTCTAGATAGTTTGAGCATCTGAATGTATTTGGGCTTCAATCCACAGCAATCACATACCTTCACCTCTTTTGTTAAGTGCAAGTGTACGATGCTCTAGTGTATTGAGACTTGAACTTATCATGGAAAGTATGTTCAGGCATCAAAAACTTTACTAGTGGTCATGTAGTTACAAGCGATTATCAAGTTCTCTAATGGATACAGTTCAACTAGAACCACGTATATGCAAATAATAGAGGATAAAAAAGTGCCTAGGGAAAATAAGAGATGGGCGAGGGGAGATTGCGGTGCGGTTATAGGCATCAATCACAACCATAATATGCGGTTACTAATATTAAGAACCTCAATTATGTGGTGGCAGTGGTTGCCTTTAATTATGTTGTGGCGGGCCGGGGCGGTTGAATTATTATTTTCATTTGTTTAAAAAATTATAATATATAATTTTTATACTACAAATTTGAAAATTATCTTTACTTCAACACCTATTTAAAAATCTTATGTATAACCCAAATAATAAAAAGTTTAATTTACAAATTGGATATACATGAATGATATTCAAGGAATTATTATTACACTTGTTAAACTAAAAAAATAAAGTTGTGGACTTAATTTTATTAATTAAATAAATTTTAATAACTCGCTATAAATAAAGTTTTAACTCCTTGTTTATGTTTTTTGTATTAGTAATTATTATGAATTATCTTATTTTTCATAAAGTTGAAGAGAACTAATGAATTTTTAGGAAGCTAAATTTATATGTAATATTATAAGTGACTAAAACTCATAAGGAATAAATTAAATTACATTATTCACTTATAACTTGTGCATTACAACTTGACATTTAGTACATATAAAGTTTATTATAAAGTGCAGTGCAATTTGTGGTGCGATTTTAGTGGTGTATTCACAACCACAATGTGCCGTTAGTAAAAACATTATAGTTTAATTAACTATTCTTCATTACAAGTCTTCGCTTGATTTTCACGCTCATTCATCTAATGAAGAGCACTTCTTCTTGATACCTATCAGCTTGATCTTTACGAGATCCTTAATTTCTTCTACTCATACGTTGAAAATGTTTTTCATTTAAAGCAAGTGTGAGCATTCAATTGCCCAGTAAGTCATAGCAGTTGAACAAACAACTTCAAGAATTCAAACATTCTTTTAGAACTTCGATAACCGAACAAAGGTTATGAAACAGCTTGAATAATAGGAATAATCTCGATTCCTATCATTTTAAAACATTAGTCATATTCACTTTGAAATACTTTCATTCTTTTACCTTTTTCATACACATTCTGTCTGGCTAGAATCAATAGCACAAACTTAACAATAACGATTCACGTATAAACAGAATATTCTCTTATTGAACAGTTCAATCACAGAACAGTTCATCTCATAGAAACATTGAAGTGTTAAAATTATGGCACAAGGCCTCATATGTTCTACCACCTTGTACAAATATTGCACATTCGCACATAGACAGAACTTCTCAAGTTCAATCTGAGAAGTTTAAGAAACTAACATTCATTTAGAAGATGAATGAAGTTAGGAAACTTGCCTTACGCACAACTACAACTTAGAGTTTACGCTGAACTGCTCATTCCAATTCCTATATATCACATAAGGAAAATAGCATGAACCAATTAGCCACATATTTGACTTACGCATTGGTTTACTTAACTTTACTTCTTAGGGTTCACATTCTTGCAATCTAAGTTTACGCGACCAACTTTCTTTATCGGTTTGCGACTTCATGACATACGGAGATGTCTTACTCATACGATCATCATCTTTGATGATTTGCATTCTTATTTTCTTCTTATAATTCCTCTAGGACTCAGCACACGTCGTGTCTCTGCTAGTAGTCCATATGGTACTCTGACTGGTTTCCCACAAACAACCAACAAACAAGTTTCCGTCTCATCTACAGTGTCTTTCACAGTGAGTTAGATCGGTTGCCAGTTTGTATATACCTTCGCTCTCTGAAGAAATTGTTTAGCCCAGCTCCCATATGTCAACCATCAAAGATTACGATTGTACTATAACCTAAACTTATCTTGTGACGCCCCCAAATTCGATTCTCTTCGAACCTCGGATTCGGTCCGCCACGATACTACTATCGTCAAACTATTTATATATTTTATTCATAACTTAATGAATATAACTTTGCTTATTACAATTTAGAATATAATTTCTTTCCATTTCCAGGATCTGTATAATGACCCCAAACTTTTATAAGTTTCTAATCTTGATCATTTACCATTCATGTCTTATATCATATTCGATGTTATAAAAATATACGGAATAATTTAAACTTTTTCAATCTCCTTAAAAATAAATCTTTTATTGATATCTTAACTTGAATTAATTTATGTTATGATTCTTTCTATTCGAATTTATGTATCAATCTTTACATCTCGATTCGAATTCCTCTATATATCATATAGTACAACATAACATGTATTACACATCGTAAACTACACTACAAAATAACAAGTCATTGCCGACGGACAGTGCCGTCTCCAATGACCTCATTGCCGACGGCAAGAGGGTCATTGGCAACGGGCGTTGCCGTCGCCCGTCCCGTCGCCGTATAGGTTATCGCCCCTGGCTCCCATCGCTCGCAGTCGGCAAGAGGGTCATTACCGACGGGGTCATTGCCGTCGGCAACGAAAAAAATCGTTAATAATATTTCTACCAGAAAATAAAAAACAGTCATTGCCGACGGCATAGCCTTCACCAATGACCCTCCATGCCCGTCGCCAATGAGTTTTTTATAAAATTTTTTTTTTGAAAAATTTCAAAATACCCCTGTTCATTTACATATACATAATTATACCTATTATAAACTAAAGACAAATTATAAAGAATTCTTCACGAACGCATATCAATAACAATAATAGCTTTTGCTATATCAACCATCAAATATGTAAACAATGTAATGACTTATAGATAAAAGTCGTACAATGTAAATACAAAATGTAATCATAAACAATCAATATAGTTATATACATATACCATCAACCTAACTATATTCTAAACTCTAGTCTGTACAACTCAAAAGCTGTATAAATATACATATATGAAAGTCAAAATATAAACATAATGGGTACTACAACCCAAGATCAAGAATGTCGGTATCACCATCGCCGGTCCCATCGCTGGTCCCACCTACGGTCCCACCACCAGCCCCACCTCCGGTCTGACTGTCGGTCCCACCCTCAATAGTCTCATCAGCATCAGCCCGACGGTCATCACCATCTCCACCACGGGTATCACTTGTGCCACAGCCTCCACCCGCCGAAGTCTCATCAACAAGACCCTACAATATTAAGATATTAATAACGAATTCAAAAATAGAGCATATTTAAATTAGTTTTGTTTGTGTTCTTCAAGTGTTGTTGAGTTTTGCAAACTGGGCGATAACTCGGATTTCGTATGTCGGAATTGAGTCACGTAAGTTGTAACGTGTGTTTAATACCTACGCGGTGCTATGTATGTGTTTGCGTGACATTCGGACGGCCGATGTGGGTTTTGGGTTATTTTTTGGCTTTTTGCCTAAGTGTTGACGAGTTTTGCAAACTGGATGATAACTCGGATTTTGTATGTCAGAATCGAGTCTCGTAAGTTGTAATGCGTGTCTAATACCTACGCGGTGCTATGTGTGTGTTTGCCTGGCATTCGGACGACCGATGCGAGTTTTGGGCTATTTTTTGGCTTTTTGCCTAAGTGTTGGTGAGTTTTGTAAACCGGATGATAATTTGGATTCCGTATGTCAGAATCGAGTCCCATAAGTTGTAACGCATGTCTAATACCTACGCGGTTCTATATGTGTATTTGCGTGGCATTCGGACGACCGATACGAGTTTCGAGCTATTTTTTGGCTTTTTGCCTAAGTGTTGGCGAGTTGTGCAAACTGGACGATAACTAAGATTCCGTATGTCGTAATCGAGTCTCATAAATTGTATTGTGTGTTTAATACCTACGCAGTGTTATGTGTATGTTTACGTGGCATTCGGACGGTTGATACCTGTTTTGGGCTATTTTTCGGTTTTTTGCCTAATTGTTGGCGAGTTTTGCAAACTAGACGATAACTCGGATTTCGTATGTCGGAATCGAGTCCCGTAAGTTGTAACGTATGTCTAATACCTACGCGGTGCTATGTGTGTGTTAGCGTGGCATTCGGACTGCCGATACGGGTGTTGGGCTATTTTTCGACTTTTTGCCTAAGTGTTGGCGAGTTTTTCAAACTAGACGATAACTCGGATTCTGTATGTCGGAATCGAGTCCCGTAAGTTGTAACACGTGTCTAATACCTACGCGGTGCTATGTGTGTGTTTGCGTGGCATTCGGACAGCCGATGCGGGTTTTGGGCTATTTTTCGGCTTTTTGCCTAAGTGTTGGCGAGTTTTGCAAACTGAACGATAACTCGAATTCCGTATGTCGGAATCGAGTCCCGTAAGTTGTAACGCGTGTCTAATACCTACGCGGTGCTATGTGTGTGTTTGCGTGGAATTCGGACGGCCGATGCGGGTTTTGGGCTATTTTTGGGCTTTTTGCCTAAGTGTTGATGAGTTTTGCAAACTGGACGATAACTCGGATTCCGTATGTCGGAATCAAGTCCCATAAATTGTAATACGTGTCTAATACCTACGCGGTGCTATGTGTGTGTTTGCGTGGCATTCATACGGCCGATGCTAGTTTTGGGCTATTTTTTGATTTTTTGCCTAAGTGTTGGCGAGTTTTGCAAACTGGACGATAACTCGAATTTCGTATGTTGGAATCGAGTCCCGTAAGTTGTAACGTGTGTCTAATACATACGCGGTGCTATGTGTGTGTTTCCATGGCATTCAGAAGACCAATACGGGTTATGGGCTGTATACAGCACAATAATCCAGGTACTTAACGTATCCAACTCAACAGTGCTGACCCAGAAAGTCGGCCAGGTACTTGACGTTTCTCTGTTTTTTGATTGAATTGTCTACTCATCCGTCAATAACGATGTTCAATCGGCAAAAACTGTCTGGATGTTGCAAAGAAACTCATTTTCCCCCCATGTTTGAGCCGCACGGCTTTAATTGACCCCATGCACACGAGATATGACAAGCCCCCGTGAGTCGACCATCCACTGGTCATTCCTAATGCTGGGAAGTCATTTATTGTCCACAGCAAAACTGCCCTCATGTCAAAGTTCTGCTTAAGAGATACATCATAAGTTTGAACCCCTTTTTCCCACAACATCTTCAACTCATCAACTAACGGCTTGAGGTATACATTGATGTCTTTACTCGGACTCTTATCACCCTGAATCAGTAAAGGCATGAACATGTAGGGATATTTTATGCACATTGAAGGCGGGAGGTTATACACCACAATAATCACCGGCCAAGTTGAGTAGGGCTTTGTGTAAGGCCCGTTAAATGGATTAAAACCATCCGTAGCAAGTCCAAGCCTAACATTGCGAACCTCTTCAGCAAACGAGGGGTGCTTGTTATCAAAATTTTTCCACTCAAGCCCATTTGCCGGGTGCGTCAGTTGACCTTCGGCTATGTCCCATGTAGAGTGCCACCTCATATCCTCGAAGGTATGTGTTGACATGAACAACCGCTGAGGCCTCGGGGCAATGGGAAAGTAACGTAAGATCTTTCTCGGCACATCTTTTACCTTTTTTTTGCGCTGTTCACGGTATCTACTTGTACCACAAATATCACATGACCTCTTATCTTTATTGACATCACCGTAATACAACATACAGTCATTCTCACAAGCATCAATCTTCTCATACCCTAGATTGAGCCTTTTGACCATTTTCTTCACATCATAGTATGACTCAGGTAACTTATTTCCTGCAGGTAAGCACTCTTTCACAATGCTTAACAGTTCATTAAAACCTCTCTCGCTATAGTCATGCTCGTTCTTGAAGTGTAAAAACTTAGTCACGGCAGATAAGACGATGTGTTTTTCGTGCCCATCATATAGTGGCGTCGCTGCTTCATGCAATAACTCATAGAAATCCTTAGCCCCGTCATTCGGCTCTTGCTCGACGCTACTGTCATCCCTGTCTGTGTTCCATTGGAAGTATGAACCAGCAGCTTCAACTATCAAGTTAGTATAGTCAAAGGTTTCGTCACCTCTAGATTCTGGTTCTGATTCATGTTCATCCAACCAGGTTTCCCCATGATAGATCCATGTGGTATAACCCTGATTGAACCCATATGCAAATAAGTCGCATATGACATCACTCCTTTCCTTCCACACTTCATTCACACACCTCTTACAAGGACATCTAATCTCATCGCCGCTGACTTGTTCAAATGCGAAATTGAGAAACTGTTCAACCCCACTACGGTACTCAGAGCTAAGCCCACTCTTATTAGTGGCTTCCCTACGTTCCATCCAACTTTGATCAACATATATCTTGGACAACTGTCTCTATATATATGGAAAGTTAGACAAACACAATCAAGTCTCCAAGTTAATGTATATGCAAGCTTATGAGTTTCCTAACTTCATCTCCCACTCTAACGGGTCAGGCTTTTATCCCATTCCCCGATGTGTCGCCTCACTGATGCCAACAACTTGAACATATCTTAAATTTTTCAAAAATTTCGACAGCACCTCCCCATGGTCTTCAAGTACACGAAATAGACTAACACATCGTAGTCTAAATATGCACCCGAAGAACGTCAAGAGATATATACTGACCGAAAATTCAAAAAATATAAAGACGTGCTCAAGTCGTTAACGCCGACCTACGTGAGATCGAAACATACAAGAACAGTCCCAAAACGAGGACTATTTGAGATTCACTCCTACTAAGTGAATCTCAAACGGGTTTCTAAGCTTCCTAAACTATATGAAAATATTCACATGTCAAAGTACGGATTATTTTTGTATAACAAAAAGAATACTAGCTTTTATCAGGTCACAAACTATTATTAAACTAATTTTAGTGGGAATTTTTTTATTATTAAACTATTATGTTTGGTTAAAGGTACGAGATGAATGTGTTCTTTGTAAACTCTAAATCTTGTTATTATTGCAGTTATCCAAATTCAACTTGTATGCACTTGAATAACTCAAAAAAGTTGAGGTCTTGTCTTCATGCTACTGTAATATATATAATTATCTTTTGACATATGTGGTTCCCCTTTATCAAGCTTCATTTTCATCTATGCCAATTCAATATTCTTATATTTGATAGAATGGATTATTGTGCATAACGTTAATAGTTAATTCTGTTTATAATGTTAAACCACTGTAGGTTATTTTATAGTTGATAAGGATTCAACCACTAAAAAGCTGGTTTTCAACTGAACTGTCACGCTTTGAGACAGTTATGGAAAGAGCGGGAAGTGATTGCCTTCAAAAGGTGAAAGGGTCGGGAAAGCAGCAATGAGAGCAATTTATAGGCTTGTGTAATTTTTAATTGGATGGTGAAATTTTTACAAGCCTATGCCAACTAGTTTAAGATAAGAATTGTCATTGAGTTGAATTATAAGAAGTCACATGAAACATAGACAAAATAATATTTCCCATGTTACACAAAACAGCCCAATTAGCCTATAAATTTTTTCCCGCAAAAAAGAGACCTCTTTATGATAATAATATAAGCACATGTTCGCATTCTAATTTCATTATCATGCGACAACTAAAGCTAACAACTTATTATTTTTAGAGGTCAACATGAAACAAATTCATACTTAATATTTGCAAATGGGGATGAAACATATTCATCCTTAAAATTCTAGAGGCTATGATAATATAAAGGTCTAAAACTTTGCTTCACGTGATCTATTAGTGGAAACCCATGAAACATTATAATAACGTAAACAAATAATCGAAAACGTATTGACAAATAGTCATATATGCAATCATAATCAAATTTTAATAAACGAAGACAAGGGGATTAAACTAGAAGAAGAATATAGGTTACAGATCCCAATTTAATATTAATATCAATATCATATAAAACAAGACCCACAATCCAACAAATTTCGGATCACTCGAGAATGTAGTTACAGTATCTGGAATACGCAAATCAATAAATGATAATAAGAATTCGATAGCGATAATAAATAAAGAGAAAACAAAGGGGGCTAAGAAAATTCCCACACTTTGCACAAAAGGGTTCAGTAGATACTGAAGTAGAAAAATTGAAGAGGATACTTCTCATTTTTTCGTTTAACATTATCACACACACAAAAAAAAACTTTAGCAAACATTGCAATTGATATTTTCATGTAAACTTGCAAATATTTGAAAGAGAGGAAGATTAACTTGCAAACAATTGCAGTCGAAATTGGGAAGACTGAAATTTGGGGGAAAACTTGCAAACATTATTAGCTAGGTTAAATTTGGGGGAAAAATGAAATTGGGATTACCTTGCAGTCGAGAGAGACAGAAAGCGAGGGACAACGGTAGAAGAGAGACGGCGACGACAAGAAAAGGGCAGTGGGCGACGACAAAGAGAAGCCAGCGACAGCAGCAGAAAGAAGGGGGAGAAAAAAGAACAAGAGAAATGAAAAAAATTTAAGCTACTGTAAGTTAATATTAACCCATTCTCGACGGCACTCAATACCGACGTCAAAGGCCATCGCCTATGACCTTTTCCCACGCCCGCCAAAAAAATTCCCACCAAAATTAGACCAGGGAAGGGTCATTCTCGACGGGCGTCATTGGCGACGGCTACGCCATCGATAATGAGGTTATTGGCGACTGTCGTCGCTAATGATGCCGTCGCCAATGACCTATTTTTTTGTAGTGCTACTATCATGTACATCTCCTAGAACCTAAACATGGTTCAAGGGCATATATTTAAATAAATAAATAAATCTCCTTCGATGCTATTGAACTTTATCTATCAAGTAGCACGTAATCTTTATCGTGAGTCATTAACATGTAAAAGTGGTTATTTACAAGGGTGAGCTCGACAGCCCGGCAATTCTAACAGTTTTCATGCATCACATAGCATATAATAGCATACTCAGTTCATGTATTCATAATCAATTAATATTTACTACGCATGTTACTTCTCACATAACATGCATAGACATTTACTTCACAAGCATATCATCAAAGATCAACTTTCAATTTCATACATATCTCATATGCATTTCATAAATATACATCAACATTCTCATAGCATAATATAGCTCAACTAACAGTTATAGAATTCAAATCAAATAGGAACTGAAAGACTTGCTTGATTCATAGTTTATCAACTACGACTTAACTATTTTAAGCTTATCTACACTGCGTTTATTCTCACACAGTTATATAATCATGAATTCATATCCATCATTCATACATTTCATATGCTCTTAATATAATAATAAATATCACATCGTTTCCTAACTAGGTTTGATAAACCTTCATTTCACTTTCTCATCATACTCTTAGAATAGCTAGGCATGTATAAGTATACCTTAACCATCCGTACTTGACAACAAATAGGTTTTGATCTATTTTCAAGTTTACATTCAAAGTACTTAGCTCCATAATGATTTATTTCGATCAATAAGGCTTAACAACTTTCTTTAACAAGATTCGATGTTATAAGCTTTTAAACCATATATTGTTACTAGTAAGCCTCTAATATCATGCTCACATGTATCTATCTCATTTACATAGACATAGCATAGTTCATACTTTTAAAACATGCTTAAATAACTTATGTCATGCTTGACTAGTTGAGTGCACATATCATTCACGTTCAAAGGCATAGACAACTCTATCATGCTTGCTTATAAGGTCATAATGCAAGTAATACAATGCTCATCAAAGTTAGTTTCTAAAACTTTTAAATTTCTCTTTAAAACACATACTAAACCGAGCTTGACAACCTTTTATGTGCAATATATCTTGAAATTACATTCCTTGTCCATCCGCACACATAACTAGGCCACAATCACATGTTCCCAAAGTCGAAACTTAAAAGACACAAAGTTCGTCAAGTTTTATTTTTAAAACTTCAAGTTTTTCTTTCAAAACACTTTAAACCAAGCTATATCAATCTATTATATGCAACGTAACTTTAAAACTACATTTCATGTCCATTGACATGTGTACATAGGGTCCAAGGTTAGAACTCAAAGGACACCAATTTCATCAACTTTCGTTTCTCAAAAACTTTAAGTTTTCTTTTAGAAAATCATGTTAATGCATTTCATTATGAGTATAGAAATCATAGCTATATGACATGTCTATTATCATGCATATTTATATTTTATCACTTAGAATAACATATTCCATCTTCGGGAGCACTATACTTGCATATGTGCTCGATCGACGCCCTCTGATTGTCTCTAAATACATAACAGTCACAAATATAACTGTTTTGACCCCTTCTAATGACCTTAAATTGAAACACTTGAAGAAAAAAAGTTGTAGGTCTATTCGTTCTCGTTCCGGATCATCATGAATATCCTCAATCGAAGTTCGTATGAAAACATTATTGCTATTTTAGTAAAACATGTCCGGTCAGATTTTCTCAACATCTGTAACTCAGATCACCCCCCGCCGGGGCGAGGGTTTTGCCCTAATAATAGCCCGCCGGGGTGGGCCTAACTGCTGCAAAGTCGAAATTTCATTCCCTTCTACGAACCAACAAGCCAAATTTCTTTTTAACCTTCATAATGTGAGTTATACATATCCAAATTAGTCCGTTTTTGATTCTATGGATTCGTAATTCATAGAACTACAACATACTAGAATTATAACAATTTATAGAAACCCTAACTAACCTAATTCTAAATCCAAAACTCATGTTCATACTAATTTTCATGTTTTGAAAAGTTTAGCGAATTCATTCACTACGAATTCTTTTCTAAACCAAATTGGTTCGTTTAACTCTCGTTTTCGCATTGAACTTTATTAACAACATCTAACAATAATTCATGGATTACAACAATCCTTAGCTATAAATTTTGTGACTCAAAAGCTACTTTTTCTTGTTATTACTAAGAAATTTGAAATCTTGAAATGAAGAACATATATGTATTATAATCACACAATCATCATGTTTTCACCATTCTATCAATGATTTCAGCTTATAAAAACATAGAGGAGAAAAAATTAGTACCTTTGAAGAGTTCTTCTACTTTACATGCTTATATCTTCTTCTTATTGTATTTGCCAAATTACAAAAGCTCTCTTGACAGTCCCTTATCTCTCAACTTCACTGACTCTCTATATATTATCTAAACTCAACAATTTAGCAGCCTTGGTTTGAGAAGGGAAGTCTCTCTTTATAGAGAATTCAATACATGTACCAAAACTTTGCCTCAAAGATTAAACTAATGGAAGAAGGAAGAAGATGTTGGATAAGAAGGAGTTGGTGGAAAATCAAATCAACCCACTCCTCTCTTCATCATTTGGAAGCTATGGATTTTGGAGAGGAAGAAGCAAACTAGCTAGCTAGGCTTTTTGTATTTCACGTGATGAAGAAATGACTCTCAATTTGGGATATTATACCCTTAAAACTCAGCATTCCATATTATTATTAGCATACTTAGGTTTATTTGATATTTCCCCCCCAAATGTGCATACATATACACCCACTCACATAGAATTATATAATCCATGTACATTTGATTATTCGAAATAATATTTACATTAGACTAGAATATAACTTAGTTGGGTACCAATATTATTTTCCATAAAATTTATCATCTTAAATATACCCAATGATCATAATGATAATTACTATCAATTATTTATGAACTCACCATTTATTTTCTTTTAATACTTCCCATTAATTCTCCCTTTGATTTAACTTCACTAGTTATGCCACACAAGACATAATTATGTGAACTTAGTAATTAATAGTCCACAAGCTTATAATAATATAACCTCACAAAATAATATTATTCTTAACTTTACATCTTATAATATGGTCATGAAAGTGGTCTATTGCACCATATTATATTTTATTATCTCACTTGTACATAATGCTAACATACTAACCTTTATACATATATATTCAAATACTTCCTATATTATATAGTTACCATTGAAGTGTTCTACTTCATTTCATATCATATAGATGTAGCTACAATATAATATAAAACCATTACACATACAATTTAATTCCTTCAATTATTCTATCACTTTGCCACATTAGGCATATCTCACAAGCTTACATTAAGCTTATTCTCATTTTCATTACTTATTCATTTCCCACCACATTACTATTTATAATATGTTCAATTTACATTGAACTATTATATCACAAGGTTCACATATACAAATATATCGTGAATGGAGATATTTAAATATTCTTTACAACATTCACAATAATATAATAACTCAAGTTATTAGAATAACTTAGTTTTCTTTTTAACTTTAACCCTCTTGGAAATACATTACTATAATCAAAATTATGTATTTCGCCATAACATAACATACGATATTTTTATCACGTTTTCTCTAAATATAGGAACTAATCATAATAAAACGATTTACTCATTTTCTCAAGATATTATTGTTAATATAATATCTATGTATTATTAAAATATTTACATGCACGACACACGTACACACTATATATAGAAAATAAGTTTATTTTCTATTATGATAAATTGTTTCCATCAACTTATATAGCAAATATGTTTTAATATATTTACCATATTACTTACTCACACACATTACCTCGTACAAAGTTATATAAGGTAATATCAAAATAATATTCCCCCTTTTATTAAAATAATCAAATGCTAGAATTTATTTTAATATCCTTTATTAGAAATATACTATAATTATTTCTCTTTCCTATCTATAAATTATCTCAACACAATTTCTTTAATCTATACATTTAACCATATCTCAATATTAATCAATAAATCTCTAACCAATATTTATCTAAAGATATCTCGATTTTCTTCTTTCATTAACAACGTATATATATACAAATCTAAACCTAGCACACATCAAGTCTTTAATAGTATTCAATATAGTACACTGAGTGATTTCCCACAAATAACCAACAAATTAGTTTTCGTCTCGTCTACACTATTTTTATAATGAGTTAGATCAGTTACTAATTCGTATATACCTCCGATCTCTGAAGGAATCGTTTAGCCCAACTCCTACACATCCACCATTAAAGGGTACGGTTGCACTGCCTTAGACTTGATACTTACTCGTACATAAACTCAAGAAATTAGTGATTATCAAAGATATTTAATGTCACCAACTTACTATGATAAAATAATTTCAGACAAATTATTTAATATCGATAGATAAATTTCTATCCATCTTCTTTATTTCAAATAACTCGCCTCTTCAATAAATAACAAATATATAATAATAATATATTTATTAAACACAGAAATCACTTATTGCATAGTTTATATTACCCCATGCAATGCAACACAATGCCACAGACCTCAAAACACACACACACACACACACACACACACACACACACACACACACACACACACACACACACATATATATATATATATATACATACTGTTATTAGAAAGAACCCTTCTCATGCCTTAAGAATTTTATTTACTAAATTATTATTTTAATATTTTTTTGAAAATTCAGGTTCTTACATCCTCTCCCCCTTATAAGGATTCCGTCCTCGGAATCACCGAAACCTCCTCTACTCTGCGCTATTATGAATATTACATATTCTTTTTGAATAATTTTATCCATTCTCTTTTCGGAAGTTTTATTATTACTTGCTCACTTGTATTCTACCACATTCTCCTTTTTAAGGAACATTCTACTTACTATATTCATCCTTCAGAAGAATAAAAATCTTCCACGATTTTTTAATAATCGGGAAGTAGTATGAATAACTCAGATTCTAAATTATGCTGAGGGGTCATAAGACCGTGAACTCTTCTCTAGGTTTACTAGTGCTTCAACATAATCCTTCACACTGCAAACCAGAGTGTTTATCAATCACAAAGACTGAAAACACCCTCCACACGTACACTAGGTGCCCAACGTAGTATTGTAGCACTACGTTGGGCCGCAACGTAGTGTGTTGTAATGATTATATGCCTTACGTTCAGAACCATTGTCTCCGAAAATATGTCCCCTTATAGGGTTGTTCACCTCATCTTTTCAACATCTGAATCCGCACCAGAGCAATCTGGTTTGGAATAAATACTCAAGAATGCTAGAATTCCATAAATATTTTTCAACATTCGTCTAGCCAAATCAAATAGCTTAGACTTTTAACAACTCGGACATCAATCAAAATAATTTAGCCAACTTAATTGAAATTCTTCATAATTTAAAAGAAAACTAAAAATTCTTTTATAATGTCATGATACCGTATCAGATTAGTTGTACGTTGAGGATTTTTCCATTATGTGACTTTGTCATATTACATCATACCATATAGGGCTGACGATCTCTCGATCACAACTAACACTAGGTTTGATTGCATTGATGACTCCATCGTTTACCATTTTCGACACCATATCAAATGACGCACATGGTTAGAAATACATTTTGAAAATTTTTCAAATCATTTTTGTCTTAGACGAAACAATTAGCATAGACATAAGAATAACGGTATTATTTTTAAATATCATTGGTTCAATCACATGATACAATGTTTTTCAAGAAAACAGAAGTGCAAACATCAGCACGAAGTCAATAAAATTTGAAAATCTAGCAGAGCTAGAAGATTTAGGAAATCCATGTTTCTCCATGAACTTCAATCTTTACTCCATTGCTTCATTCTATCAATCTCTAACACCATCAATGCTTACTATACTAAAATTTCTTAATTCTTACCTCAGAAGTTTTCTATACCTAGTATAGTTCATCAAACTTACCACACTTTGGAAGTTCAGGAACTTGCCACAATAATATGAGTTTAAGAACTTATCCTAGTCAGACCATAGGCGTCCATTCGCTGAGGAATTCAAAACGTACCATATGATTATGAGTCACGAACTTACCATATGCATGAGTTTGAAGAACTCGCGCCTAATCTTAATATTCTATATCTTAATCTTAATAGTCTCTATCTATCAAATATGATATGAGAAAAGAATCACCTTCTCACCATAAGTGCGGGACCAACATTCTAATAATTATCATTGTGAGGAACCGAGCGTGAGCACAAAGCCTCTGTCCATACAAAGGTTTGTACAACTCAACTCTCACATGAGTCCCCAATTGAAATCCCACCTAACTATACCTCACTCTTAACTTTCTCTTTGCTCGATACAAATTTTTTCGTATCTTAACATTTACAACTCCTCATGAGTTTATCTCGTACTATTTCATAGTACCTTCTCTTATAGCATCAAGCTATAAAAACGTAGTCGTTATAGACTATTTATCATTTCATATCTCAATCCGATCATGTCGTGATCATCGGTTTACCTTAGGATTCTTTCCCATTATCAACTAAACTCCATTCGAGTTCATTCTTATTATCCTTGTCATTTTTATCTTATAGAAATCATCTTAACATTTTTATTACCGGAGTTAGAAAACTTCTAAATTCTCATTTTCTTAGATACTTCAAGATTCTTCTTTGAATCTTCGCATATATATATTTTAATCTCTATCTTTCTCTCTCTTTCTCTCTCAGGTTATAGCCTAAGGTACTTCTTCCTAAAGTTTATAACCTACAAATTTGATACCAACCTGTGACGCCCCCAAATCTGATTCTCTTCGAACCTAGGATTCGGTCTGCTACGATACTACTATCGTCAAACTATTTATATCTTTTATTCATAACTTAATGAATATAACCTTGCTTATTGCAATTTAGAATATAATTCCTTTCCATTTCCAGGATCTGTATAATGACCCCAAACCTTTATAAGTTTCTAATCTCGATCATTTACCATTCCTGTCTTATATCATATTTGATGTTATAAAAATATGCGGAATAATTTAAACTTTTTCAATCTTCTTAAAAATAAATATTTTATTGATATCTTAACTTGAATCAATTACATATCCTTGAATCAATTTATGTTATGATTCATGTATCAAAATGGGTTAAGAAAGTATAAAATTTTATGTCTAATATGTGTTATAATCTGTAAATTGATGTTGAATTATGTTAGTATGTGAAGAAATGAAAACAACGAAAGTTGAATGAATCGAAATGGTTGAGAAACGAATTCGTAGTGAACGAATTCGCTAAATTATCAAAACGTGAAAATTAGTATGAACATTAGCTTTAAATTCATATTTGGGTTAGTTAATGTTTATCTTAACTGTTGGGTATTTGTTATGTTGTAGTTTTATGAGTTACAAACCCATAGAATCAAAAATGAACTCATTTGGATGAGTATAACTCATGTTATGATGATTAGAAAGGAGTTTGTAGGTCTAATTTGACTTTCTGTAGTGTTCGGGATCAAAATTCGTTAGTTAACAGAAGGGACCCCCGCCCCGACGGCCCCCCTAGTGTAAAAACCCCCGCCTCGGTGGGGGGAAGGGGGTAGTCTGCCTAGCCAATTTTGGAAAAACAAATCTGACAAGACATGTTTTTACTAAAATAGCCATAACTGTTTCATACGAATTCCGATGGAGGTGATTCAAGATGATCTGGAACGAGGATGAATAGACCTACAACTTTTGTTCTTTAAGTTTGTTAATTTGAGGTTTTTAGGAAGGGTAAAAATAGTCATCTTTGTGACTATTACGTATTCAGAGGCGATCGGAGGGCGTCGATCGAGCACATACGCTAGTATAGTGCTCCCGATGATGGAATATGTTATTCTAAGTGATGTAACATGAAAATGCATGATATAATACATGGCATATAAAATTTCCTTGCTCATAATAGAAAGCATTGGCATGACTTAGTATGTGTTTTGAACTTGAGAAGATGTTATCATGACTTAGATACTTATGATAAGAGTTTTAAAAGTTGTCTTATATGTGCTATACTACATCATTCATGATAAAATGATTTCAAAGACAAACTCCATTATCTTTTTTAAACTAAGTATTAAAACATGAATGATATGCGCACTCAACTAGTCAAGCATGACATAAGTTATTAAACATGTTTTAAAAGTATGAACTATGTTTTGTCCATGTAAATGAGATAGATACATGTAAGCATGCTATTAGAGGCTTATTAGTACAAATATATAGTTTAAAAGCTTATAACATTAAATCTTGTTAAAGAAAGTTGTTAAGCCTTATTGATTGAAATAAATCATTATGGAGCTAAGTAATTTGAATGTGAACTTGAAAATAGATCACAACCTATTTGATGTCAAGTACGGATGGTTAAGGTATACTTATATATGCCTAGCTATACTAAGAGTATGATGAGATAGTGAAATGAAGGTTTTACAAACCTAGTTAGGAAATAATGTAACGTTACTATTATATGAAGAATGTATGAAATATATGACTAATGGATGTGAATCCATGATTATATAACTGTATAGGAATACACAAAAATGCAGATAAGCGTTAAGCAGTTTAGTCGTAGTTCATAAACTATGGATCAGGCAAGTCTTTCAATTCCTATTTGCTATGTGAAATTGATGATTAACTGTTTTAAATCTTTATTGCAAAGAGCATGATGTGTTATATGTATGTTGAAAGTATGAAATGTTAAAGTCAGTTTATGACTATGTTGATTGATTAAAGCATGCTGATTGACTAAGGACTCAATCTTTATACTTGTTATATGAACTATGGCATGTATTTTATATGTTGAGCATGTTATTATTGTTAGGTTTGTAATATTCATGAACGCAATCAAATTGCACAAAATTAGCGGAAACGTGTAAAATCAGAGTTTAAAAATTTTACAAACCATAAACCCGGATCACCCTTTATGCATAATTATTAATTAAACGAAAAGATATGAATAAGAATCATACCCTTGAAGATCCAAGCTTCCTCAGGTACAAGTTCACCTCCAATCCTTTTCGCGTTCATCTTGAATCCACCGGGTTTGGTTCCTTCCTTTGATCAACGTTAGCCACCCAAGTGTTTGGCCTCTAAAGGTGATCCACCAAAGAAGAAGAAGAATTCAAGAATGGGTATTTGGCTCAAACCCTAGTTTTCTATCTCTATAGAAAAAGGGGCGTACTCTCCAACATTTGGAATTACGTATTCTAATAATACGTCAACTACACTCACACCCATAATAAGACTCCTCTTATTTATGGATGTGGGCAACCCCTCCTTAACAATTAAGGAATTGGGTTTTATTTTAATTAATTAAACTCTTTTAATTAATTAGGCTCCTAATCTTATTAGGAATAATTAATTAACCTTTTAATTAATTAAGCTCCCTAATCTTATTAGAGATAATTAATTAAACTCTTTTAATTAATTTGTCTCCTAATCCTATTAGGATATTTGAGAGTACTTTTATTAATTAATTCCCAAACTCCTTTAGGAATTAAATAATAATAATAATAATAATAATAAGACTCCTCTTATTAATTTATATTTAATATTTCCAAAATATTAAATAATAAATATTAAGCTATTTAATTTATTCTATCACCATAGATTAAATTAAATATACTTAACTTATTATTACGATTATGCCATTAACTTCTTAAATAATTATTCTTCCTTTTATGGTGTGACCCTTTAGGTTCTCCATATTAAACCGGTTGTGAATAAATCAATTAGAACAATTCTAATCTTATTTAAATAAATAAATTAAACTAATAATTTATTTAAATAAATAATATTTATTCTCCAATAGGGATAAGCCTCCCTAGCGATCAACGACTTTCCAGATAATATAGATTTCAACATTAATCATAAAAGAACCTTTGAGTAAATAGTTACCGTACAATTCAATCCTTCCACCATACAATGTCCCAATTAAATATAAGACATGGAATTTCTGTCAAGTCTTATTTTATTTAATTATATGTATTTCGATCCTTAAATGCACAACTCTAAATAATGCAAATTAGAAACTCCTTTCTAATTTCATTCTGCCTTGGCCAAGGTCTACTGAGTTGTCATTTATCGAATCACATAGGACATTTCTCTTCTTTTACTAGAAGTGGTAGATTCTTTATTGATCATACATTATCTCCATGTACAACTTATTATACCCAAGCATACCCTTTGATATACCCTAAGGGTCTTAAGGAATAAGTCAAAGTATAACTCATCATACACAAGATACTATGATGATCTCAAGTCCAAGGATCACTTGTACTACTATCACTACAGGAATTCCTATTGACATGCAAGTAAAACTCCATTAGGTATTCCTTAGCGAGTCACGTTCAGTGAATTTATTCTCTAATAAGCACCTACATACTTGCTTTAGTGTCTCCACACAAATGATCATGAGATCAATCATCCTCATCCAATGAGCAAGCAACGTATGTACCAATCTATCCGGATTCACTAATCCCCAATTTAGTAATCCAACGATTGGGAACTATTTTAGTTTTAAGCTTTCTAAGAATTTAGATCTCATTAGAATGATCATCATCATTATTCTAAAAGCATTGCTTAAAACTATGGGTTTATCACATATTATAAAACAGCATCATGTAGATAATTAAAAGCCTTTAATAAATTAATACTTTTTATTAATAAATGAATAAAATTGTTACAAAGTATATGCTTTATCATCAAACATGATTGGCTTGTGTGCATATTACTTTCAATCTCCCACTTGCACTAAAGCCAATCGTCATGGTATCTCATACTCTTCTTCTCTAAGTGACGATTATCCTGCTGTTGGATAAGCTTTAGTAAATGGATATGTAATGTTGTTCTTGAGAGTTAACTATCTCTATAGTTATTTCCCATCTTTCAATGATTCCTATAATCAACTGAAAGTGCCACAACACATGTTTGGATCCAAGATGAGACTTAGGAATAATTCCTAGTTCTGTAATGAACTTATCATCCAAACAATCAACTTGTAGCTTCATTTACAGCTATATACTTTGTCTTTATCACTAAACTAACAACTCTTTGTTGTTTGGAACCTTTTTAATTCACTGCACCACCGTTCAAGGTAACCCTTTACCTTAAAGTGGATTTCTGTCGTCTTGGTCTGTCTGAAAAAACTTGAGTCTGTTAAGCCCTCTAGTTTTAATTCAGACCCGCCATGAATTATATCACATCCTTAGTGCTGGTTAAGTACTTTAAGATGTTTTTCATTGTCTCACAGTGAACTTCTCCAGAATATGACTGATCAACATCAGGTCGCGTATATTTCATTGCATACATGATTGTCACTCATGTGATCTCTCTTTTGTAGTCTATGGGGACTATTAAGAGAGATACACTCCATGACTCATCAACATGAGACATCTCTTGGAGTTTGCCATGCTAAACAACTTTAACATCAAATGAATATACGTTCATTGGGTTAAGTCAAGCTCTTCCCAAATCATTCATGGAGGAATGTTTAGACAACTTTATCTTTATTGATTTTAGCATTGACATGTCATTCCTTATCCGTATTATATCAACATATAATACCAGAAATGCCATGACGCTCCCACTGACCCTTTTATACACACTAGAACTCTTACCTATTCGTATGTAACTGGATCATCATCTTCTATGATACGTACCTCATCATCATTATCCATGATGAATCCATACCTCCTAGGTATCTTCGGTACTATTCCAGATTTACGATTCGGTTGTGGTACAACAGGTCTATCTATAGGTTCCTCTTATTTGACTTGTAGTGTTTTGTGGTTCTTGAACTTTTCAAGATGTATTATCCTCTACTAGCCCTTTCAATGATAAACACCTTTATCTTAGAAGGCAGCATGTTTCGCAACAAACACCTTTTACTAAGTAGGATTATAGAATATATGCCCTAAACTTACTTTAGGATGTCCCACAAATCTGTACTTGTCAAATTTTGTCCCAAGCTTATCCTCTGAAACCGTTTCACATAAGTTGGACAACCCCTTATCTTAACATACTTAAGATTATGAATCCTCCCTGTCCATAACTTTTATGGAGTCTTGGGGCCGGATTTTGAGGTTACCTTTTCCGTAGATATGCAACCATTTCTAGGACATGATCCTAGAAGGATACTGGAATGTCGGTAAAATCATTATGGACCGCACCATGTCCAACAAGATACGATTTTTCCATTCAGATACATCAATCAATTATTGCTTATCAGTAGGCGTCCATTATGAGAAAATCATTTGAGATGATCTAGAAACTTATTGCACAAGTATTTATTCCTTGATCTAATCAAATAATCTTAATACTTTGTCAATTTGTTTCATTTCTGAATTCTTTGAACCTTTCAAATAATTCACACTTGTATTTCAACAAATACATACATTCAACTCTTTGAATGATCATCTCCTTTTCTTATACTAGTGTGTTCAATTTGCAAAATATATTTTTCACGTAAGTCAAGTATACAAAATCCATTAAGTAATATTTCAGTTCTATACAAAACATTATTATTATAAATAGAACAACAATTGTTCCTAATTATAATACCAAAGATTTCATTGTCAAACAATAAAATGGAAATAATGTTTCCAACGAGAACTAAAATACAATAACAACTTATTGACTTAATAGATTTGCCAGTAGGCATTGCTAAACTATAAGTTCCTATGGCTAATGCAACAACCTTTGCTTCATTTCCCACACATAGGTTTACTTATATTTGTTTAGCTTTCTACTTCTACTTGGTCCCTTCATAAATCTATATTTATGATAACCAAAGTCTGTATCAAATACCCAAGTAGAACCTTGACTTAAAGAAAAATTTATTTCAATCATGAATAAATTTGTATTTATAACCGAAACTTCACTAAGCTTCTTTGGTTAGCCTCTGCAAGATGCTTCTTGCAGTTTCCTTCCAGTGTCCATGCTTATTGCAGTGGAAGCAAACTCCTTTGCTATCCGTGTCAATTTTGTTCTTATTATCCTTTGTTTTTGGCCTTTTTATTTACCTTCTTAGAATCGTTCTTCTTTTCAGAAGATCCTTTGACCCCTACCAGTAAGACTTGGTCTTTCTTGGTTGAAAAGTAACTCTCAACATTTTTCAACATGTTAAGCAAATCAGCGAGGCTGATATCTAGCTCGTTCATATGAAAAATTCACAACAATTGTGAAAGGAGTCCGGGAGTGAGTGTAAGATCAAATCTTGGCTCAACTCTCCATCCATGACAAAACCCGTTGTCCTAATTGATCAATCAAATTGATAATGTTAAGGACTTTTATCTGTACTATAGTGCCATTGGCCATTCTAGATCGGAAGAGCTCCTTAGATATCTGATATCTATCAGTCCTACTTTCCACGCCATCAACTACTTGATGTGCATAAAATATAATAGGAGCATCCATAGTTTCATGCTGACACTGAAGCTCGTTACTCATGGATGTGAGCATGATGCATTGAGCCAACTATGCATCATCTAGCCACTTTCTAAAAGTAGAAATATCTTCCTCAGAGGCATTGTCTGCAACCATTGCAAGGATAGGCGTATTAAGGACATAAGATAGCTTTTCAGCCGTGAGAACTATTCTCAATTACCTTAACCAATCCGTTTAATACGGTCCGGTTAAATTTAGCATCTAATATGCTACACAGTGATAGTAATTTAGACATTGTAAAAATTTGTAAATGAATTTGTAATTAACAACATTTTAACATACATTCTTTTATTAATTACCAAAATAAATTAGGTCTTGTTTTAAATTGGTATCTCCCACTATTTTCTTCAAACTATATTACCCTCACTTATATAGTTCGGCAAAATCTAATTAAAGATTTGCTAGTGAGAATAAGGATCCCATTTCAAATGTATATAGCCTTGTGTGTGCACAACAAACTATATATAAATAAATAGGTAGACAACTCTTGTCAATTACATCAACTATGTAACTCCTTGTATTTTGCCTCTTAAATCATAATGGTCAAGTGTGTGCACATCCGAACTAAAACGATTTAAGTTAAGTTAGACCCAGCATTTCCATATAAGTGAAGAGAAAACTACAGCCCTTGTGTGTGCACAACAAAGCAGTAATGTTCAATTCCTTATAAACATCATATGTAATAAAAACAACATCTTAAATATTTAATACTCGCCTTGTGTGTGCACAACAAACTCATATTAAATATTCAATACTCTATTGTTTCTATCATGCTAGAAGGCGACGTTCGATATTCCAAATATCTTTGAACGTTACAACTTAATATGAAATATTTGAGGGGTTTGTTATTAATATGTCTCATCTTGTTTAGCGCGCATGCACATATATATATAAAATACGCGTCATATTAATAAACATGCGAAGCATGTTTGCATAATATATAATATATATAATATAAGCATGCACATATAGAATACTATATTCTACCTGGATTGATTATGGACTTTTATTCTAGTTTGGTTCACTAGAGCCACCAAGTGAACCAAAAGGTCAAACCTAGGGGTGCAATAATTAATATTTAAATATAACTATTACATTTAAACCCGGGCTCCATTACAAACGGGTCTTCAAGCGCTCCTTGCTCCTTGATCTCTAATTCTTCAAAATTAATTCTAACTATTCCTATTACAAAACTATTTAAAATAAATAGAAACCTTGATCAGCAGTCAAGGGGAAGTACATAGGAGGGAGATAGAATTTACATTAAGAAAAATTAGAGAAGACGAGATACGCAGACCCCATTTAATAAAACCCATACATTCATGCATCCAACTAAAATAAAATCCAATCAGCATTGGTCAATAGTCCATAATCAATCCCAATTATTATCATACACATCACCATATGTATCAATAAATAACATTCATCTTATGAATAATAAATATTTAATATATATATTGATATCATTTAATGGGCAAATTTAGTTAGTATAAAATCTATTTTGAATCAAAATAAACTCCTTTATTTTAATCCAAATTTAAATCAAAATAAAACTATTTTATTTTAATTTATCCAATTTTGAATAAAATAAACTATTTTATTTTAATCAAAATCATTAATCAAAATAAACTCCTTTATTTTAATTAATTATGGAATCTAATTCCAAGTCAAAATAAACTCCTTTATTTTGGGTAATATGAAATCTTATTTCATATCTTAAATAAACTCTTTTATTTAGGAAAACACGAATTTTCTTTCCTATTCATAAATAAACTCCTTTATTTTGAATAATATAAAATCTTATTTTATATCTAAATAAACTCCTTTATTTAAGGAAACATGGATTCTCTTTCCTATTCACAAATAAACTCCTTTATTTTGAATAATATGAAATCTTATTTCATATCTAAATAAACTCCTTTATTTAAGGAAATTAGGCAATCCAATTTCAACTCTAATTAGTTATCATGAAATCCAATTCCAACTCTAATTAGTTAGTATGAAATTTAATTTTAAAATTAAAATAAATTCTTTTATTTTAAGATTAAAATAAACCTTTTATTTTAAAATTAAAATAAACTTTTTATTTTAATTATAAAATAATTAAAATAATATATATATAAATATATATTACCGTATATATATATCATATATATATATATAGTTACCGTATATATATATAATATGATATAAACTAAAATTACAGGATATCTATTTGTTATAAGTAATCATATTACTAAACATATCCATGATTCTAGACTTGGTCCACGTGATTCATACTGCTTGCTGATAATATAAATATATATTATATCATATATAATATAACTAAGGAACTGCAGGTACATGATCTAACGGTTTCTGAAAACCGTGATTCGCGAATCCCATATAACACATGTACGGATATTGTAAAGAAATCCCTTGAACATGCAGTAAAGGAACAGCCTAACAGCAGAACAGCAGAATAGCAGAACCGAATTTGGGGAAAATAAAAACATGCGAATCACGTTTTTTTTAATTATTATACAACAAAATTATGCCCAATTAAATTGTTCTAAACACATATCAATATACATATCAAATTAAAACAATTAATAATTTGCATAAAGGTTTGGCTCTGATGCCACTGTTAGGTTTGTAATATTCATGAACGCAATCAAATTGCACAAAATTAGCGGAAACGTGTAAAATCAGAGTTTAAAAATTTTACAAACCATAAACCCGGATCACCCTTTATGCATAATTATTAATTAAACGAAAAGATATGAATAAGAATCATACCCTTGAAGATCCAAGCTTCCTCAGGTACAAGTTCACCTCCAATCCTTTTCGCGTTCATCTTGAATCCACCGGGTTTGGTTCCTTCCTTTGATCAACGTTAGCCACCCAAGTGTTTGGCCTCTAAAGGTGATCCACCAAAGAAGAAGAAGAATTCAAGAATGGGTATTTGGCTCAAACCCTAGTTTTCTATCTCTATAGAAAAAGGGGCGTACTCTCCACATTTGGAATTACGTATTCTAATAATACGTCACTACACTCACACCCATAATAAGACTCCTCTTATTTATGGATGTGGGCAACCCCTCCTTAACAATTAAGGAATTGGGTTTTATTTTAATTAATTAAACTCTTTTAATTAATTAGGCTCCTAATCTTATTAGGAATTAATTAACCTTTAATTAATTAAGCTCCCTAATCTTATTAGAGATAATTAATTAAACTCTTTAATTAATTGT
>JAINUV010000206.1:0-65907 GCA_020205505.1 Panax japonicus | reverse complement strand
CACACACACACACATATATATACGCAGTGATCCATAGAAAATGGTTGCTATGGACACTGTTACCACTGTTTTCAAACCCGGACCGGACCGCCGGTTCAACCGGAAAAAACCGGACCCGGTTCACTCAACGGTCCGGTTTGGACCATTAAACCACTTCTGCTCAAAAACCGTTCAGAACCGATGAACCGGCGGTTGAACCGGTTGACCCAGTGAACCAGTGACCGGTTCACGGGTTTGACCGGTTCTCTCCTTAAAGATTAAAAAAAATATTACAGATTTTATTTTATTTTAGTAATTTAGTTGAGATTTTGTTTGGTATTTTACATATTTTTGCATCATTTAATCAACACTTGAACTTGTGGTTGAATTTCGGAATTTGAATGTATCTTAGAGATGTTTAGTTTTTTTTTGTAGATAAATTGATTAATTTTACATATTTACTAAATTATATACAATATATATAATAATTAATATAATAATTATTTATTATTTATTACATATTAATGACGTCACTGGGTCAATAACGATCCGACCACTGATTGGACCAGTGACCCATCCACCCAGTAACTTTTCGGTTCGAGACCGGTCCAGGTTTAAAAACCGACTGTACAGATCCAAGGTTCATAAACACATCTGCCGCTACTAAGAGTAGCGGCAAGGGAAATACAAATTTTACCTGCATCTACTACACCCACTTTAATTAGATTTATATAGCTTCAATGTAAAATATTTGTATAAATAATTTTCTTAACTATAAAAATTAAAATTGTCAATTATATTCAATGTATTTATTTGCTTAAATATTTTTTAAGTAATAAAATTTAACATTGTTAATTATATTTAATGTATTTATTTGTATAAAAAAATTCTTAAGTAATAAAATTTAACATTGTCAATTATGGTGACAATTTGATTATTTAAATTTAAACTCTATATTGTATACATTTACAATTTAATTTAATTAATATAAATTACATTACAAATTAATACATTGAAGATATTTAATCTTAGAAAGGTGGGACATTTTTCTTGCCTCTACTAGTAGAGGCAGGTAAAAAAATTCCCTTGCCGCTGCTAAGAGTAGCGGCAGGTAAAGAAAAAGGTATTCTGCCGCCACTCTTTCTAGCGGCAGACAATAAAAAATACCTATTTTGGGCCGTTGGATCTGTGGACTAGCGGTGTAAGATCTGTTTGCTAAAATAATATTCATAGCAACCCATTTACTATGAATCACTATATATATATATATATAATCAAAAGTCAGAATCTGTATAATAAGTACAATATGAACTCTAAGACCTATAGTTCTAGTTTCTATTTATTTATTTATATCTTTTCGACAAGTTATCATGTTCTTTTATAAGTTTTGACTAGTTATCATGCCTAATTTATAAATCTAAAATTCCTATAACACCCATTACAAGAAAGAAATATATACCATACATATTAAAGGAATTATGACTTATTTTTGTTCTGCTTCTAAACTTTTAACTCAAAATCGTGGTAACAAAAGGAAGTAGATTTTCAAAAGCATCTTCCACATAGGATGCAAAAGATGTAATTTCCAAATTGAGGTAAAGAGAGAAGCTCAACAATCAAACAATAACTACACAAACCCAGAAGAACAATTTAGGTAGCTGAGAGGTTTACAATGCTGAATAGGTCTGAGTTAACCATCGCAACTCAATTTAGGACGCCAACTAACATCTTCTTGAAGACACTATGGCTGCACAACCATCAATGAAAAATGTGATGTTTTTTTCCTTCTGGGTGTTTGTGGTAGTGACGATTTGAGGAAGGGGTGTGATGTCAAAATATGATATAACATACCTGACAAGTAAACAATCACATGCTATGGTAGGTGAAGTGCAAAAACTTACTTTAAAACTTTCTGTAATGCAGATGCAATATATATCAAGCACAACTTTTTCTTTTTTGAAGCAGATTTATGAATATTTACAACATATCAGATTAAAAGGGGAGTGGAAATTGTAAAAGTGAAACAAAATAGGACTCCAACCTGCATCTCCAGTGAGAGAGTTAGGCCAACACCCAGCTTGGTGTCTCCCTGCCCGAGAAGGACCAAGCATTACTGAAGAGTTCAGTTTTGAAGGTCCACTTTATTTAAAAGGATGCTCTTGCTAAAAGAGAACACGAGAGATTTCTTTTGGTAGAAAGTAATTTGTTTATTAAAGAATATGCATCAAATTTTTCCAACGGCCATGGAAATCTGGATAAATAAGTTGCAAAGATCAACTACTCCGGCAGTTAATCAGATGATTTTGAAAGAAAAGCCTTAGTATGTGCTGTAGATAGAAATCAGTGGAGGCTGATTCGTGAGCTTAAACTTGCAAGATCACCTGTGCGCGTGCACGTGGATGTGAGAGGGTGCTGGTGCCTAGGGATGATCTTTAGAGTGAGAGACAGAGCGTTTGAGAGTAGAACAATGCCTTACAAGGTCGAGAGGAGGTTCTTTCACTGTCTTATGAACTCTTATACTCAGCATTTTTAGGATCAAGCCATGAGTTTGGGGATAATCCATGGGTGCCAATGACTCAACTGATATCGGTAGTCATCATATAAGGTTATAGGTCAAACTAGTAAATAATTGTAAAGGCTAGTTGTTTGCTAAGAATATTATAGAAGAGTAGTAGTCATATGACTAGTACTATTTTTCTTTGTACCTGTGTTAGGTGCATATTAGCATAATAAATCAGTGGTACATATTATATGGAGTCTTATTCTAGTTTAATAGTGAACATGATATTATTATTAACGAACTAAACCCAAAAATGGGCTTAGCCATATCTATCTCACTATAAATTTCTCTCTCTATATATGCTATATGATAAGTAGGTTTTAGACCTACTTATTGGATGCTAACTTACTATAATCGCTGCTTAATCTCAGTTGTTTTAGTTACTTTTCATGTATTTCTTCTCGTTTTGTATGTTTCAATTTCATAAAACTCTCTCTGTGCATCTTGCATCAAAAGAAGAGCATAAAGTCATGATAGCTATAAAGACTAGTGTGTGGGAGCAAAGGAAGTATGCATGAAAAGGGGAGCAACAATGAGAGCATTGATGGTGTAGACTAAAAGTGCAGAAGACGGCAGCAGAGTTCAAGAATTCTAGCATAGCGCAGCTGTGCCCATGAAGATATTCGGCCGAGGGCTGTGGGCAACGTTAATCGAAAGCTAGTTTTCACGGCGGAAAAAGGGTCTGGCCATGGTCGAAAACGAGTAGGAGGCACCTCGCCTAGAACTCGTTATCGAGATGACCAAGACGAAAGAGCCTCACGACTGGCTAAGATGGAAGATGACGCAGACAGGGCCATGGAGGTACTTGTGAAGTAACGACAGGATATAGCTGAGCAGATGGCTCGAATGGCGGAGTTGAGAGACGAAGAATTCAGTTATGTTCAGTCCGAAGAACGAGGGCGTCGGAGTGGAAAGGAACCTGCCCATTCAGAACGTGAATCTCGGGGTCAACCTCAAGAAAGAAGAAGACGATCTCGAAGCCTACTCCTCAAAGATCGAAGAGGGCACATCACCCTATCGATTCTAAGGAGCTGGTCTTAATGAACGAAGAGGCCGGTCCAGAGATCGCACTCCTGAGACCGCAAAGAAAGCACTTGTTGTTACACATTCTCACCATAGCACACGAGTTCAGAGACGAAGTATATTTAAGGTCACACTCCCGAGAGTCTACTGAGGGAACACCACTCTGTGGACACTCGTCGTCGGAAAAGTCCCTCTGAAATTGAAGGTTCTATTGTAAGAAATCGATCAATCCAGAAAAAGGAGTTGCCGGAAAAAGAAGCATCATCTCAACCCGAAGGCGTGGAGTATCTGGTTAAAGAAACTAAAGGAACTTCGGAAGCAGCTTGCCGAAGTACAAAAACGAAAGATACTTCGGGAAAGAAGGCATCCCCTTTTTCCGCGGAGATTCTAAAAGAGAAAGCAGACCCCACCAAGAAGCTACCCCACATTGAAAGTTATGATGGGTCGGGGGACCCCTACGATCACAGTCAGGCGTTCGACCGACTGATGGATTATTATGACTTTAGCGATGCTGTTAAGTGTCATACTTTTGTCACTACGCTCAGAAAGACGCCCGACAGTGGATGGGGACTTGCCCTCGGATTCCATTTCATCTTGGGCAGACATGTGCAGTAAATTTCATGCTCGCTTCGGGAGCAACAAAAAAGGGGAAAACTAACTGGCTCGTTGGCTCAAGTTCGACAGTATTCGAATGAGTCTTTAGGCCAATATGTGAAGCGGTTCCGTGGAAGCAGTTGGCCAAGTGACAGACCTGAACGATCTACAAGCTGTGGGACTATTTTAGAATGGGTTAGATTTGGTTAAATCGGAAAAGTTGGTGAAGGAGTTAATGTTTCACCACCCGAAGAGTCTCCCTGAAGCCTTTGACAAAGCTGAAGGCTATATCGTGGTGGAGGAAGCCATGGACAGCCTCAAACGTCCTTCTTCAGACTGGCTTAAGGAGACAGATTGGGACAAAACCGAGGGGGACCAGAAGAAGAATGAAGGGAACAAAGACCGCTATGAAGGCGGGACGAAGAGGTACAACAATTGGAGACACGGTGGAGGACGTTCGTCCGCTCCGGCCCAGAGAGTAAATAGGACGTATACAGCACTTAACACCGACAGAGCTGTTATCTTGGATCAGATCAAGGATCAACCTATCTTTGAACCCCCTCGAGATAACATTAAGCCCGGAAAAGGGAATCCTTGTAAATATTGTGATTACCATCAAGCCTCGGGCCACGATACGAATGACTGTGCTAGTTTGAAAGATTTCATTGAAAGAAAGGTACAAGGCTGGACTTTAGTCCAGTATGTGGCTGCCAGGACAAATCTGCAGCAGGATAGAGGACCTATTCCGGCAGCTCAACCAATTCAGCAAACGTTGCCAGCTCCGGGACAGCCTGCAAGACATGTGATAGATGTCATCACTGGGGGTACTTCTAGCAGACTTGTTGGAAAGAAGCGCCGAAGTCATTTAGATTCGGTCATGTCAGTGGCGGGTACCCTCCCGAAGACTTATAGACCTTATCCCAATACGGTAATCTCCTTTACTGATGAGGATTATCCTTCGGAGACCATCGAACCGCATGAGGGATCATTGGTGCTGACAGCGCAAGTGGGTTCGGTGGATATGAAGTGAATGATGGTAGATAATGGGTCTTCTGTCGATATTCTATACGCCCACTCTTATCAGAGGATGCATCTGGACGGGCTGAAGATGGAGATAGGGCAGGAGGCTCCTTTGTACGGGTTTAGTAATGATCCGGTCAAGGTGGCAGGAACCATTGAACTACCGGTTATCTTTGGAATGGCCCCTCAACAGGTAGAAATTATTTGTAAATTTTATGTTGTGCATGTAGATTCTGCCTATAATGTTATCTTGGGGAGACCCACTTTAATTGCCTTACAAGCTGTAACCTCAATACCTCATTTCAAAATCAAATTTCCTACGCCTCATGGGGTTGGTGAGGTAAAAGGAGATTTAGATCTGGCCAGAAGATGTTATAGAAATGTTGTGATCACTTCGGGAGTGGGAATATCGAAGCAAAAGCAGACCATGGTGATAGAGATCGAACCGTTCACTGAGAGGAGTTCCGAACCAATGGTCATGCCAGTTGAAGAAACAGAAGAGATAGAGCTCATCCCGGTAAGGTGAACAGACAGTGAAAATAGGTTCGGGTCTGCTGGAACCTCTTCGGACGAACCTCATGGAGCTCCTGCAATGCTATGTTGACATCTTCGCATGGGAACCTCAGGATATGTCGGGAGTAAGCAGGGACATTGCTGAGCATCGGTTGGAAGTGGACCCGTCAAAGAAACCAGTTCAGCAGAAAAGGAGGATCTTTACACCTGAACGTCAGCGGATCATTGATGAAGAGATAGCAAAACTGTTAGCAGCTGACTTCATTTTTGAGATCGATTACCCGCAGTGGATGGCAAATATGGTGCTGGTCCAGAAACAGAACGGTAAATGGCGAGTCTGCATCGACTATACCGACCTAAATAAAGTTTGTCCAAAAGACTTCTACCGCTACCACATATCGACCAACTCATTGATGCCACTTCGGGGTATGCCCTGTTAAGTTTCATGGACGCATTCTCTGGGTATCATCAGATATCCATGTGTAAAGAGGATACACTGAAGACGGCGTTCATTATGCATCGTTCGGTAAATACCTATAAGAAAATGACTTTCGGCCTCATCAATGCCGGAGCCACATACCAGAGGATGATGAACTACGTCTTCAGATATCAGTTGGATAAGAATATGGAGATGTACGTAGATGACATGATTGTTAAAAGCATGCTGGTACATAAACACCTGGATGATTTAGAAGAATGCTTTCAGACAATTCGCCATCACAAATTGAGATTAAATCCCACTAAGTGCACCTTCGGTCTAGGGGCTGGCAAGTTTCTGGGTTATCTTGTCAGTCAAAGAGGAATTGAAGCCAATCCAGAGAAGATTCAAGCGATCTTGAACATGAAGACTCCTCAGTCATTTAAAGATGTTCAACGTCTGACTGGAAGGATTGCAGCTTTAAGGAGGTTTATGTCCAAGTCGGCAGAAAGATGTTTGCCGTTTTTTGATACGTTGAAAGGGCCGAAGAACGCAAAGACGTTCCAATGGAATTCGGAGTGTGAGGACGCCTTTCAGAGCATCAAGTCCTACTTATCTTCGGCGCCTTTGTTGGTGAAGCCTGCTCCTGCTGAGCCTCTGTATTTGTACTTAGCAGCTAGTTCATTGGTAGTAGGAGCAGTTTTGGTGCGTGAAGTTGGGGGTAAGCAGCACCCGGTTTATTATGTAAGCCATGTCTTTCGGGATGCTGAGACAAGGTACCCAAACATTGAAAAATTTGCTTTTGCTTTAATAACTGCTAGTCGGAAGCTTAGGCAATACTTCCAGGGTAGATTGGTAATAGTATATACAGATCAACCTTTGAAGAAGATTATGGGCAGACCCGAGGTTTCGGGGAGATTAGCTGCATGGACGATGGAGTTATCCCAATTCTTCATTGAATATCATCCCCGAACCGCCATCAAAGGTCAAGCCTTGGTTGATTTTGTAGTTGAATGCTCATTTTCCGAAGCTGATGAAGCTGTGACAGAAGCTGAAGGATCTGACAGAGCCGTTGCAGTTCTTCAGCAGAAGCAGAGTTCATGGACGTTGTATGCAGATGGGTCCTCTACTGCGGACATCAGTGGAGTAGGGATTATTTTGACGAGTCCAGAGGGATTCAAGGTGCAACAGGCCATCAGATTTTAGTTTAAAGCGACGAACAACGAAGCTGAGTATGAGGCGGTACTCGCAGGATTACGACTGGCGAAGAGTCTTGAAGTGCAGAAAATAGTCATCTTCAGTGATTCTCAGTTAGTCGTTAAGCAACTCTCTGGGAAGTACGAAGCTCGAGGACCAAGAATGATCAAATACTTAGCAGAAATGAAAGAACGGCTTCAGTATTTCCAGTCCTACGAATTTCAGGGGGTCGAGCATAATAACAATTCCATTGCTGATGCACTCTCCAAACTAGCCACTACGGATGTTAACGTCTTCGATGGATCGGTTTACTTAGAAATTTTGCAACATCCTAGTGTTCATCATGAATCGGTGATGTGTGTTGACTGAACCAACTGCTGGTTGACTCCATATCTGGAATATCTGGTGGATGGCGTCTTACCTTCGGATCAGATGCTAGCCAAGAAAATCAAATACAAGAGTGCTAATTTTGTTCTGATTGATAGGGATCTATTCCGAAGAGCTTTCTCGTCTCCATTACTGAAATGTTTGACTCCATCTGAAGCTGAATATGCTCTACGGGAGATACATGAGGGCATCTGTGGTGACCATATGGCTGCTAAGTCATTAGCCTACAAAGTACTTCGTCAGGGATACTACTGGCGCACCATCTTCAAGGAAGCAACTGAATACGTCCATAAATGCGAGAAGTGTCAACTCAACAGTCCAATACCACATCAGCCACCAGAAGAGCTATATTCAATCTTATCTCCTATACCCTTCGCTGTCTGGGGGGTTGATATACTAGGTTCGCTACCGAAAGCAAAAGGTCAAGTCAGTTTTGTTATAGTTGCCATTGACTATATGACCAAGTGGGTAGAAGCAAAACCACTTAGGCTAATAACGGAACAGGAATGCTTGAAGTTTTTGAAAAAATCAGTGGTATTTCGTTTCGGAATTCCTAATATTAGACAATGGGCGCCAGTTTGTGGGATCAAAATTTGAAGCATTTTTGACAGAATTGGGGGTCCAACACAGAAAGACTTCAGTGGCTCATCCTCAGTCAAACGGACAAGTCGAGGTGACCAATAGAACGTTGCTGAATGGAATCAAGCGCAGATTGAACGAAGCCAAGGGAAGATGGCCAGAAGAGCTGCTCATGTGTTATGGGCCTATCGGACTACTCCAAGGACTACAACAGGGGATTCACCTTTCAGACTGGCCTATGGTACTAATGCCTTAGTCCCAGTTGAAATTGGATCTCCAAGTCTTCGAGTTAGTCAATTCAAAGAGATCTACAATGAAGAAAGGCTGAAAGCCAATCTTGATCTGCTTGAAGAAGTCAGAGAAACGGCCTTAATCAAATTGGCTGCCTATCAGCGAAGAGTGGCCAAACATTATAATAAGGGGGTAAAGCTTCGCAGGTTCGAAGTAGGAGATTTTGTCCTCAGAGAAGCCGAAGCATCTACACCTCAGAATCTGGGAAAGTTGATGCCGAACTGGGAAGGACCGTATGAAGTCATTGAAGTGTCGAAGTCGGGGACTTATCGGTTGAAGGCATTAGACGGGACAGCAATTAAAAATAATTGGCACGCTGGCAGACTTAGGAAGTACTTTTAGTAAAAACGATGTCAATACATTAGAAGTTTTTCTCTCAAATGAATCTCGTCTTCGTTGCTGATCAGTTCAGTGGTGTAAGGAGGTTCGGGAGGACTCGCTGACCATTCGATGGCAGCCTCAATGGCAGGTGGACCTTATGGGTTTGTCAGGCCCTGCGTGGTATGCAAACGCCATCCTTAAGACATTGTCAGGCCCTGCGTGGTAGGCAATTGTCGACACTTAGACCTTGTCAGGCCCTGTGTGGTAGGCAAGTGTCATCCTTAAGACATTGTCAGGCCCTGCGTGGTAGGCAATTATCGACACTTAGACCTTGTCAGGCCCTGCGTGGTAGGCAAGTGTCATCCTTAAGACGTTGTCAGGCCCTGCGTGATATGAAATTGTCGACACTTAGACCTTGTCAGGCCCTTCGTGGTAGGCGAATATCATCTTCTGATTTTGTTAGGTTTTTTGGAGTAAACAATTCCCAATGAAGCAGATCCGCCTCACACTTCGGTAACTAAATAAGTATCTCTTTACTTTATTTCCTAAATTTTTCTAAGTGTCGAGTTCGGAAGGCCTCACTCTTCAACTTCATCTTATCTGTTATACAACGTGCTTAGTTGTTAATTAACAGTTAGAATTGAATCCACGAAAGAGTTTGTATATGTTTTAAGTTGAATTAATATTGAGGTATTGACATAAATAAATGCACCGAAGTCATAAGGGAGGAGACCATTTTTCATTAATATTTAGTTTGATTACAAAATTAGAAAATTTCTACACAAATCCTACAAAATTTTCACAAATATTCTTAAATAAAACTAAGAAAAAACAAAAACACTCGCTTCAGGCATCGTCCTCGTCATCTGAAGGGTCGAGCAAGGATGGATCCATGTTGGCTTTGATCAACTTCTCCTTGCAACGACTTCGGCATAGCTCATAGCTCTCAGAATATATCTTCATGATTTCCCCATTAATTTCATCCGAGTTCCAATACTCTTCACAGATTTGTTTCCGAAGGTCATCGGTTAAGGGAGGCCCAAGGTCCCGAAGAACCTTGAGTTCTCAGATTTCTTCTTCGAGCTTCTGACGCTTATTCAGATGACGAGTTTCTGCTAACTCCATCTTCTAGATCGTTTTGGCCAAGATCTTAGCATCAGCCTTCAGCTCTTCGATCTTCTCCATCCTTATTTCGTTCCTCTGAACCAAGTCAACATTCATTTTGACAATCTCCTCATACTGTGCTTTAGTTGACTTTAGTTCTTCATTGGAGGTCTTTGCATCTTCTTTAGCTTGGGCCAGCTCTTTTCGAAGGCCCTCATTCTTATGCAGAACGCCTTCGCGTTAAGTCCTTTCCTTAGCCAGAGCCGACTTCAGGATGGCGTTCTCCTTCCTCAAGGCCTCTTCTTCAGTTTCAGCCTCAATAGACCTGGGACGCAGATGCCCGAATACAGCATTGGCCTACACGTAACCAGTATTATTTGATCAATTTCAGATGTACAAGTATGAAGGTAAATATGGAAATATAGGAGAGAACCATTTACCTTCACCAGGTAGCTCATGCCTTCGCTAAGCAAATCCCCGTTCGAACTGTTCCCAAATCGATGGTCATCAGTTTCACGGACGAAGGTGTCGAACAGTTGGAAGGGGAAGTTGACATTGAATCGAGGCCACATGGTTGGAGAAGCCATGGCTTCATGCTGGAATTCGGAAGTCGACTGTCTTGGAGGAGAAGACGTGGGTTGATTGCGAACTGGCGAGGAGTCCACATGTATATTTTCTAGCGAAGGAGATCGAGCAGGAGTAGGTTCGGGAACTGATGAAGAAGCAGAGGATGAACCTGGATGGCCATATGATGGTTGTTTCCTTTTTCGGGATGAGGTGGATACAGATTCAACCCACTCATCATCAGGCGTACGAGTTTCGGCTGGGACCGGTGGGGGAATGATAGTTGAAGATGGAGGAACCAGAAGCTCATCGGCAGTTAAAGGTGTGATCTTCGTCCTTACCTTCTTAGCACGAAGGACTTTCGCCCGATCGTGTATAGGTATGTCAAGCAAGCTCCTCTTAATCGGAGCGGGTTCGGAAGGTGCGGAGCTAAGATGGGATGAAGGGGCCGCTTGTGGATTTATTTCGGGGAGTGTTTCTAGATCACTTTCAGGGATTGTCTCCGGATGAGTGGATTTTGACCTCTTGGCATCTCTTTTCCTTCGGCGAGGTCTGAGGGATTCTTCGGGGATGATGGGTTCGTCAGTTTGGGGTTCTTTGTCCCGAAGGGAAAAAGTTGGTGGATCGGTGACGGGAAGATCGGCTCGGGAAGACTCTTCGGTCGGAAGCTCTTCACTCGCATCAGTAATCTTCCCTGCCAAAAAGTCCTCCAGTTCTTTTACTTCCGTAGAAGTTGTTCTGATCAGAGACACTGCAGATAAGCATGCATCAGAACCCATGTCACTTAAATATCTCAAAAAACTATGTTAAAAAGTTGTTTGAAACTTACATTTATGGTTATACAGCCAGGCTTGCTTGGTCAGAAGAGCAAACCTCCATTCCTTCGGAGGAATTTTCTTCAAAAAATCTATCATCTCCTTCACACGATCTTTAGGGATATCTCCAAAGTCAGCAGAGATCCGATCAGAGATAGTCCAATCTAGAATAGAAGAGATTTCGGGCCCCGTAACAAAAAACAACTTCTCATGCCAACCCTTATTGTTTGAAGGGGTATCCATCAGGGGCCTCTTCTCAAATTTGGAGTTGGGTCGAGGAGACTGTTTGCTCAATATTTTGAAACCTCGTTCTCGGGACCTACCGATTGAGAAGAGGGTAAAGAAGATGTCGACGGAGGGGGGAAATCCCTAGCTCATGACAGAAGGCAATGAATGCCAGGATATGGATGTAGGAGTTAGGGACCAGCTGGGCGAAACCCACTCCTATGAACCCTAGGAGGGTAATGACGAAGGCATGAAGGGGTAGACGAATCTCCTTTTCAAGGAAAGTAACGGGCATAGCAACCCAACCATCTGGTCGCTGGTACAAAGTTCCTCAGGAGTCGGAGCCCTTATAGCGTACATATCCAGAATCTGGTAACGAGTCCGGAGGAAACATATCTCAGATTCTGTAACAGTGGATGGGGTATTGGCATGAGGAAACTGTTTCCCATCCTTGAAGAAGTCAGAAGGAGGCATTGAAGGGATTTGGGGATTTGAGCTCGAACCCTCTTGGTTAGGGTTTGGATTGGGTGAAATGGAGCTAACAGGAGTCACACGAAGAGGGGAATTTTGGCTAGAACTCACAGTCACCATTGTTGAGATTTTTGTAAAGCTAAGAGAGAACTTTTGGGAAAGAGGAGAAAGCTTAAAAGTTCAAAGTTCAAATTGGCAAGTAAAACCGCCAGAATTGGTAAAGTGTGTCTCTTATACTGACGGTCACACGGTGAATGAGACCGGCGCATTAAATGTTAGTAATGATGAGAATTCGAAAGGGAAACTTCTAGATCAATTCTTAGATATTTTGTCAGATTGGGCTTCTCGGTTGGACTTCCGGTTTTTAGGTCATCTGTTTCAATTTCAATCCTTTATTGACTGGGCCTTGTACTCTGAATATTTAGCCATTCCCCGTCTCATCTTATGGACCAAATCAGATATGTCTCAATTACTTCCTGTTATGGGCCTTTATTAAGTTCTAATATCATGAACCATTTATAGTTTTCTATCAAACATTCTGTTCAACAAAAAACTAGGGGGAAATGTTGGGTCATGATATTTCCACTCTTTGGGCCAATTAAGTTGGGCCTACTTATTAAATTAATCCATTGGGCCTTCATTATTGAACCTTGAGAGTCACTGGGCCTAGTCATCATATCATTTCTATTTAACCCTGTAAGATCGGGTCGGTTCGTTGGATTAACCCATTGGATCATTTAATATCTATTACTTTGACTTGTAATGATGAAAAAGCATGACAGTTGACTAAGGCACCTGCCATGCATTAATGTAGATGGGATTATAGCCGGCCGGCGATGTAAATAGTGGCTAAATGTAGTGAGTAGACTACAGGCAGATGGCAGGATCCATCAGATCACGGGGGTTGTGTCAGAGGTAATGGGTGGCGCTGTAGACCAGGCAAGAGAGTGTAGCTTATCAACCAAGTATTCACAACCAGGTATGTTCATATTTCATATTCACATACACACAACAAAATTATTATCTCTCTCAATACACTAGACATTACATCCTCCATTGTTAACCTTGTGAACACATTTACTCACTCTCACGCGTGAGCTATCCCCCGGCGGTCCGGCCGTCAAGCTTGTGGTGTTTTCCGTGTTTACTGTGCAGGATCAGGGCATCTTACGTGATTGGGACGTGGTAGAAGATCTTGGCGTTAACAGTTCCTATTTATAGAATTCTTCAACTTGGCTTTTTGGTCATTTTTGAGCAACTTACCTCTACAAAGATCTGATGCAAAGTTACTTGTGCTACTTAGGGTTTACTAATAGTTCATGAGTAGCCTTGGAACTTGGTTGGGTGACTCCTAACCTACTTGTGAGCTAGTTAGGTTTAATTAGTAGCTTAATTAGGCTTTAATCTTCACTAATCCTGATTAGGGTTTTGTTTCTAATGATTAGGATTGTTAAGTAATGTTTATTAGTACCTAACTGAAGTTTACTAACCATGATTAGGTGTTAACATAACCTAATTAGAGTTAGTTTATCTAATTAGGGTTAAGTTTACAAATTAGGGTTAGGGTTTTGCTAATTAGGGTTAGGGTTTGTTAATCTAGGGTTGTTAACCTAAATTTCTCACTAATCATAACAAGCACGACAAAGCATTTTGTCAGTGTAAGCATGAAAAAGCAACTTATCAAAATAATTTTATCGAAAAGTCCGATTACGAAAAAAAATTTAAGCACGAGGTGTCAAGCCCGACGTTTTTCGGACAAAAATTTATTTTGTCAAATTTGTTAAACAATGTATATAATAACACATAACACATTCAGAACGGAGAAATTTTATTTATATAACGGGATTTATACATAAGAGTCTTATTAGGGTTTTGGGTTTTTACAACAGGTACACCTCAGAAATAACCCTGAGGGCATTCAACACCTGCAGCAGCCCAATCTTAGAGATAACCCTGAGCAGCGTCTACTTTATCTGCCAAAACCAGAGATAACCCCGATGAAGGGCAAAGTTATTAAATTTCCACCTCAACCCCACATGGCGCCGTCTCAACAAATAATAGTCAACATACATTCTACACAACAATGTCCCATAAGAACCAAAGAATTGCAATCCCGAGTGACTACTACGTAAGGCAACACACCGAATAAAATTTGAAGCTTGAAGAGATAGGACATGGTTCCATCTTCCTGACTTCGTATAACCTCTAATCCCATGTCATTGCATAGCTCTCGACAACGGTAGTCCGAAACAGGTCTTATACACCTCAATCGGATGCTCAGATTGAAGTTCTACAAGTTCGAGAGGACAACACGTAGCACGCGTGCACTTACTTCGAGACGACAGGACCCGCGGAGCCCGGGGCACCCAAGGCAACCGCAAGTGCACCTGCGGCTGCCACTGGTACACTTGCAGCTCCCACCTCTATAAATATAGGGCTTGGGGTGGCCATAGTCAAGAGAAAAAAAAGGTGACGAAGCCCTGTCAAATTTATTTTGTATACACCCTATATTGAGTGCTTTCTCGTTTTAAACCTTTGTGAGCTAACATATAGATATATTTTTATTGGTGGGAGCTGAGTGTTCATCCACTTAATGCCATAGAAGTCTTATTTGGCAGCCCACTATAAGCCTTCTTACACACTATAAAGCCTTTCTCTTCAACTTTGCACACAATCTTATTCATGTTAAGAGTCATGTTGTGTGTGTATGCCCGGACTTCAGTCCGTGGTTTTCATTTCTGTTTGTATATATATATGGACTAACATTATCGAGTTATGCCTCGATTGATCCTAGACTCACATCCGGAGCGTTTATTTGCTTTTATATATATATATATATATATATATATATATATATATATATATATATATATATATATATATATATATAATTGCAGTAAACGCTCTGGATGTATAATCCAAGTATATATATATATATATATATATATATATATATATATATATATATATATATATATATATACTTGTATATATACAAGTATATATATATAGCGACAAATCGCTGAAATGATAAACCGAGCTGGGATCGATATATATCCTATGTGTTTACCGCTTTTATATATATATATATATATATATATATTTATGTCAGGCCTGGAGTTTACTTTGTGGCCTTTTACTGCTTTATTTACATTCCGTCCCGCCTGGAGTTTACTTCTTGGCGATTGATCGTTTCTACTGTGTCGGGAATAAACATGTGAATGATATTCCTATTTATATATGATTTGATTATGATATATATATGAATGAATATGCAAGTATGTTTTCATGAAGAAAAGTTGTTAAGTCCTTTGATAGATAATAGAAATATATGTACAAGGATTTAGAATGAATTGATCAAAAATGTTAGGTTGATCCTACATAAGCAAAACAGCTTTGTAAAGTCCTTAAAAAGAAATAATGTACAAGGACTATAAATATAGAAAGATCAAGCTTGTTAGGTTGATCTTATGATGTAATAAATTGGCTTGTCTGATCGTCGAGCACTGCACCAGAAGTCGTAGTCTGTCAGGAGAGTCAGAGTCAACTCGGGAGCTATCAAGGCAGAATAAGAGTACGCAAGATAGTGAGATCTCGGAGTTCGTAGACTTCCAGGGGAAACGAAGAAGGATCGTAGTGTGTCAAGAAGAGCCTCCTCGAGATCGTAGTGTACTGAGGAAGTCATGTTCTGAATAGTAGAGACAGCCTGCCTATAAGCCGAACGACAATCTGCCAAAGCTAAGTATAAAATGCACTCTACGCTCAGAGTCGTAGAGTCTAGCGATGCCGAAGTCAAAGACAAGGATCGTATACCACACTCTGCGATCGTAGAGTCCACTGAACAAATGCAGAGATCGTAGTCGGACAAGATCAGATGAAGACAACAAGCTCAAGGCAGAAATCGTAGAGTGTCAAGATCTGATCTTCGGGATCGTAGTGTCTGCACAGCCGAAGCTGAATCGTAGAGTGCAGAACTACGACTCCAACAGTAATGCTCACAATTCTAAGTCAGAATCGTAGAGCAGATACGGTTCTCAACGAATGAGCACTCCCAGAATATCCAAAGGTACGAAGCCTCTAGTTGGCACTGCAAAGATGTAATCCACAGAAGGGAACCAGAGAGCACTCAACGAATGGCATGCAGGCTAGCAGAAGAAGTAAGCACCAAACCAATCAGCATCAAGATTGAGTTGAAAGGCCGTTCGTGATGAAGTCTTCCACAAGATGATTCAAAGAAGACTTCAGCAGTTGACTAAGGAAAAGTCAGCTAATGCAGTTGCTATCAAGAAAACAGAATACAACGATCTTGGAAGCAACCAGGATCGTAGTGTTTGTCAGATAAAGAAAGAACTGATGGAAGGTGAACCGAGATACTGGTCAGCTTCTGAAGAGCAAGGCTAAAGTGATTAAGTGCAGGGTCAGTTCATTGATGATAAGTGAGCGGAAGATCATCAGGAGAAAGCAAGCTGGACGCGCCACAAATCTGAAGTGTCTTGATATTCAGAAGGGAACCAGAGCAAGGAATTAGGCCATCAGTATTTGAGAACAGTCAAAGCAAATAGAAGTATTGAAGCACTGCACAATACAAGGAAGAGGTGTTCTACATTGAAGATCCAATCAACACTCTTCTAGATCGTAGTGTTGTCTCCACCAGTCAACAAGACACTACGATCAGGTCCCTGAAGACGTGCATCAGAATCGTAGAGCTCGGATACCTGAAGATTGAGGCATTGGCAACTGTTCAATCTGAAGGGTAATTCGGACAAGTGCTTATTAAGAGCATCGATGCAAAAGGACAACCTCTGATCAAGAAATCAGAAGAAATAAAGTCTTCGACCTGCCCAGGACAGTAAAGTGATACATCTGACAGGGTAGGTGAAAAAGTAGACTGCAGAGTCAGAAAAAGTATGTCATGTCACATCAAGCAGTCTACATCAAGCAACTTGAGATCTGTGAAGACATTTGAATAGCTTCCAATGGCTACTTTCCAATGGAAGGATTGGGAAGGTGTATAAATGAAGAAGAGCTTCAAAGATCAAAGAGTGCTGGAGAAGTTGAGTTTTGGAGAGAAGGTGGACTGGTCGAATCAAGTAATAGTGAGTCCAGAGACTCACTCTACGATCCACCAAGAACACTCAAAAGTCAGATCAAGAAAGAAGTAGAAGTGTGAGTTCTACTATGTAGAAGTGAGAGTTCTACTACATGAAGAGTGTTCTGAACTGCCGAGAGAAAGAAGAGCATCATGCCATCTGGATGTCCATCATGGGAAGACTCTAAGTACAATAGAGAAGAGCTTACGGTCATCTTAGCAAGTCCATCATGGGAAGGCATCGAGTAGCAAGAAGGGAGATCACAAAAGCCATCTTGGTGTCAAGCTTGAGAAAGCTTCTAGGTACCTTGCAGAAGAGCTTACAGTCATCCTAGAAGCCTCTCATGTGCAGCCATCAAGTACCAAGGAGAATGATCTTCAAGGCAGTTCATCAAGGGGTCATCCGGAGTAGTTGAGCAACCTAAGAAGCTGAGCATCATGCAACACTCAACTGTTCTTCAAGGATGATCATGCCGAAGCTGCTAAAGATAGAAGATGTTCAGAGCATGAAGACATCTTAGCAGCTCAGCACCGACTCCAACAACAACAACAACAACTCAAAGAAGCCAGGGCCTGAGGGGTCCTTGTCCGGAGGGACTAAACAAAGCAGGGCCAAAGGGTCCTTGTCCAGAGGGACTAAACGAAGTTCCAAGCCTGCTGGGCTTGAAGAGTTCCTAGGGAACTAGAGGAGTCCCAAGGCTGCTGGCCTTGAAGAGTTCTTAGTGAACTGAAGTCCCAAGGCTGCTGGCCTTGAAGGAATCGTAGAGATTCAGGGTGCTTCCCTTCCTTAGTGGAAATCCTGCTAGTTGAAAGCAGAAGAGTGGATTAGGAGCTTGAGTCTCTGAACCACTTAAAACCCCTTATGTCTTTTACATTAAGTCATTTACATTATGTCTATAACTGCTATAACTGCTATGTATGTTTTAACTGCTTACAACTAAACTAACCCAACGAACAATGTTTGTATGATTATGAATATATCAATGAATGAGGGGAATCTTTTACTTATTCCGTTGTGCTTGAAAAGATTCTATGTTTGTCATATAATCTAATATGAACAATACATCATAAAGCAGAAAAGTATTTTAAAAAGAAAAGAATCTATTCAACCCCCCCCCCTTCTAGATCTATTGTGCCCTCTGGGATCTAACATACTGCTTTTTTTACACTCAGTCCTGCCTGGAGTTTACTTTGTGGTGGTTGATTGTTGGGTAAAATTTAGTTACGCACAGCACGCAAGTATACGTGATCAACAAGTAATATAATAGTGAGTAGAGTATCGTTCCCATAGAGATAAATTAGTAAGAAATTTAACCTTACAATTATCAATTTCCTATTAATCCTAATTTTATTAAACTGTCCAATTCAATGATTAAAATTATTAAAACTAAATTATTAATAAATATACTATCACAAAAATCAAAACTAAAATTTCAAATAATTAATGAAGAATTAGACTTATGATTTCACCCTAAGCTTCACTCTAATTTTTCCACCTTTATTCCAATTCAACTCACTATTCCAGTTTATTAATCAAGAACACGAAAGTAGTACTAGCCACCTCTCGATGCACTAATACCATATTAACTTAAATCCATAAATTAGATAAAAATAAGTTAAACACCTTAATCAACTAACTCACTATATCTCTATGTGAATTAAAATTAAAGAAGGTTTAAGATTAAGTTCTCTATCCGATTACATATGATGTCAAGCATATCTCTACATTAACATTCATTAAGATTATGTTATCCACAAAATTCATGAACACATGCCATATTAACTAAGTCTAGATTCGTATATCCTCTCTCGATTCCATATAAATCCACAAAGGATTGTTGATCAGGCAATTCATAAATTCAAGCTCAAATTAATATAGATAAACTAGAAAATAGCTTATTGAACTGGAAATCAAAATTACAAAATCATCGTTTCACTTAAGGATCCATCATAAGCCTAAAAAGTGAATTAGTTCATCATGAATGAAATAATAACTTAATAATTTAAAGAAAAAATCCTTTCAATTACAAATATAAGACTAAGAAGAAGAATAATGAAAAACACCCTTCACGTAGCCAAAATTTGCAATCGACGCAAAAATCTCTTCAAAGTCTTCCTCCAAAGCTTGCTATGAAATTTTGAAATTGATCTCTGTAATTTGCCATGTGTGTTATTCAATTCGTTGTTAATTGCTCCATATACATCCAACACACGTTTTTGTCAAAGTCCTATGCTCATTAGAATTCAATTGTAATCCAAGTGCCAACAAACCATGTTCCAGCAAAGTTTGCAGCAAAACAGGACACTCATCATTCGAGACCCCCCGCCTCGGCGGGGGTAGGAGCCTATAATCAGCCCACCCCAGCGGGCATGCATTCTGTGAAACAATATTGAAGACCCCCTGCCCCGGCGGGGGTGTATTGGCAAAAATGGCCCACCCCGACGGGGGTAGGTTCTGCTAGTTAATGTTGCTTGCTTCATATTTACTTCCATAATTGCTCCAAATGACGTCCTTTCTTCGCTACTTGCCACAAAAACTACCCTACACATAAAACAACACAAAAAGAGTAAAAATGAACATGAAAACAAGAAAGTAACAACGATTAAGCTCGAAATAAACATCGATTCGTGGATATAAAATCCATTTATCAAAATCCCCCAAACTTAAATCGTGCTAGTCCTCGAGCACAAAATAAACTACATGCTATGCAATGCAATGTAGTGAGATGTAATGTATCTAATCTATATGATTACGAATTCAACAGTGTTACAGAATCAAAATTATCACACTGGCCTTAGGGAAAACAAGCAAACACTACAATCTTAATCACCAAAACCAATCAATAATTCCTTATTAGTTCTCAAATCTTAAACCATTATCATTGGTATAATGTGTGTGTGTGTTCAACATCCATGATAACTGATACGGACTCAAATTCAATACATAACCAATTTCTTAGAAGGAATCATACAGCGCAAACTTAAAACTTTCAAAAATAGACAAGTTCCAACTGAATTCACACATTTAGCAAGATTAAGGGATCAAATAGGGTATTCATGCTTTCTCTTTATTTTTTTCATTGGCGGGGGACCCTTTACTCTTATTTCTCGTCTTTTCATTGACAGGGGCCCCTTCTTCTCTAAGTGACGATTATCCTACTGTTGGATAAGCTTTAGTTAATGGATATGTAATGTTGTTCTTGAGAGTCCACTATCTCTATAGTGATTTCCCATCTTTTAATGATTCTTATAATCAAATGAAAGTGCCACAACACATGTTTAGATCCAAGATGAGACTTAGGAACTATTCCTAGTTCTGTAATGAACTTTTTATCCAAACAATTAACCTACAGCTTCATTTACAGCTATATACTTTGTCTTTATCACTAAACCAACAACTCTTTACTGTTTGGAACCTTTCTAATTCACTACACCATAGTTCAAGGTAACGCTTTACCTTAAAGTGGATTTTCTGTTGTCTTGGTCTGTCTGAAAAACTTGAGTCTGTTAAGCCTTCTAGTTTTAATTCATACTCACCATAAATTTGATCACATCCTTAGTGCCGGTTAAGTACTTTAAGATGTTTTTCACTGTCTTATAGTGATCTTCTCCAGAATATGACTGATCAATATTAGGTCTCGTATATTTCATTGTATAAATGATTTTCACTCATGCGATCTCTTTTTTCAGGAGTCTATGGGGACTATTAAGAGAGATTCACTCCATGACTCATCAACATGAGACATCTCTTGGAGTTTGCCATGCTAAATGAATTTAGCATCAAATGAATATACGTTCCTTGGGTTAAGTCGAGCATCCTCTTAAATCTATCTATAGATTTGATCCTCAATTACGATACTCTTCCCAAATCATTCGTGAAGGAATGTTTAGACAACTTTATCTTTACTGATTGTAGCATTGGTATATCATTCCTTATCCGTAGTCCGTAGTATATCAACATATAATACTAGGAATGTCACAATGCTCTCACTGACCCTTTTGTACACACTATGTTCATTCTTGTTTTTGATAAAATCAAACTCTTTTGATTGTCTCATCAAAACGAATGTTCCATATGAAGCTTGCTTCAATCCATTTCTCTGATTGTCTATAACTCTTCCCTCATCGTATGTAACTAGATCATCATCTTCTATGATACGTACCTCATCATCATCATCCATGATGAATCCATACCTCCCAGGTATCTTTGGTACTATTCTAGATTTATGATTCAGTTGTGGTATAATAGGTCTATCTACAGGTTCCTCTTATTTGACTTATAGTGTTTTGTGGTTCTTGAACTCTTCAAGATCTATTATCCTCCCACTAGCTCCTTCATACATAAACACCTTTATCTTAGAAGGTAGTGTGTTTCGCAACAAACACCTTTTGCTAAGTAGGATTATAGAACATATACTCTAAACTTACTTTAGGATGTCCCACAAATCTGTACTTGTCAAATCTTGTCCCAAGCTTATCCTTTAAAACTTTTTCACATAAGTTGGACAACCCCTTATCTTATCATACTTAAGAATAGGAATCGTTCATGTCCATAACTTTTATGGAGTCTTGGGGCTTGATTTTGAGGTTACCTTTTTCGTAGATATGCAGTCATTTCTAGGGCATAACCCCAGAGGGATAATAGAATGTCGGTAAAATCATTATGGACTGCACCATGTCCAACAAGGTAAGATTTTTCCTTTCAGAGACATCAATCAATTATTGCGTATCAGGAGGCGTCCATTGTGAGAAAACCATTTGAGATGATCTAGATATTCATTGAACAAGTATTCCTTCCTTGATCCAATCAAAGAATCCTAATGCTTTGCTAATTTGTTTCACTTCTGAATTCTTTGAACCTTTTAAATAATTCACACTTATATTTTAGCAAATACACACATTCAACTCTTTGAATGATCATTTCCTTTTCTTATACTAGTTTGTTCAATTTGCAAAATTATTTTCACGCAAGTCAAGTATACAAAATTCATTAAGTAATATTCAAGTTCTATACAAAATATTATTATTATAAATAGAACAATAATTGTTCTTAAATATAATACCAAAGATTTCATTGTCCTACAACAAAATAGAAATAATGTTTCTAACAAGAACTGGAATACAATAACAACTTATTGACTTAATAGGTTTGCCCGTAGGCAATGTTAAACTATAAGTTTATATGGCTAATGCAGCAACCTTTGCTTCATTTCCCACACATAGGATTACTTATCTTTGTTTAGCTTTCTACTTCTACTTGGTCCCTTCATAAATCTATATTTATGATAACCAACATCGGTATCCAATACCCAAGTAGAAACTTGACTTAAAGAAAAGTTTATTTTAAATCATGAACAAAATTGTATTTGTAACCGAAACTTCACTAAGCTTCTTCTGGTTAGCCTCTGCAAGATGCTTCTTGCAGTTTCTTTCCAGTGTCCAGGCTTATTGCAGTGGAAGCGAACTCCTTTGCTAGCCGTATTATTTTTGTTCTTATTATCATTTGTTTTTGCCTTTCTATTTACCTTCTTAGAATCGTTCTTCTTTTAGAAGATCCTTTGACCCCTACCAGTAAGAATTGGTCTTTCTTGGTTGGAAAGTGACTCTCAACATTTTTCAACATGTTAAGCAAATCAGAGAGGCTGATATCTAGCTTGTTCATATGAAAAATACACAACAATTGTGAAAGGAGTCCGGGAGTGAGTGCAAGATCAAATCTTGGCTCAACTCTCCATCCGTGATAAAACATGTTGTCCTAATTAATCAATCAAATTGATAATGTTAAGGACTTTTATTTGTACTGTAGTGTCATCGGTCATTCTAGATCGGAAAAGCTCCTTAGATATCTGATATCTGATATCTGATATCTATCAGTCCTACTTTCCTTACCATCAACTACTTGATGTGCAGGAATATAGTAAGAGCATCCATAGTTTCATGCTGACGCTGAAGCTCGTTACTCATGGATGCAAGCATAATGCATTGAGCCAACTATGCATCATATTGCCACTTTTTAAAAGTAGCAATATCTTCCTCAGAGGCATGGTCTGCAACCATTACAGGACGCGTATTAAGGACATAAGATAGCTTTTCAGCTGTGAGAATTATTCTTAATTTCCTTAACTAATCCGTTTAATTTGGTCCGGTTAATTTAGCATCTAATATGCTACGCAGTGATAGTAATTTTAGACATTGTAAAATTCTGTAACTGAATTTATAATTAACATTTTAGCATACATTCTTTTATTAATTACCAAAATAATTTAGGTCTTGTTTTAAATTAGTATCTCCCGCTATTTTCTTCAAACTATATTACCATCAATATATATAGTTCGGCAATATCTAATTAAAGATATGCTAGTGAGAATAAGGATCCCATTTCAAATGTATATAGCATTGTGTGTGCATAACAAACTATATATAAAAATATAGGTAGACAACTCTTGTCAATTACATCAACTATGTAACTCCTTGTATTTTGCCTCTTAGATCATAATGGTCAAGTGTGTGCACATCCGAACTAATATGATCTAAGTTAAGTCATACCTAGAACTTCCATATATTTGAAAGAAAAACACTGTCCTTGTGTGTGCAAAACAAAACAGCATTGTTCAGTCTATTTATAAGCATTAAATGTGATAAAACAACATCTTAAATATTTAATACTTGTCTTATGTGTGCACAACAAACTCATATTAAATATTTAATACTCTATTGTTTTACCATGCTAGAAGGCGATGTTCGATATTCCAAATATCTTTGAACGTTACAACTTAATATAAAATATTTGAGGGATTTGTTATTAATTTGTCTCATCTTCTTTTAGCGCGCATACAAATATATATATAAAATACGCGTCATAATAACATGTGAAGCATGTTTGCATAATATATATAGTATAAGCATGCACATATAGAATACTATATTCTACCTGAATTGATTATGGACTTTTATTCTAGTTTGGTTCACTAGAGCCACCAAGTGAACCAAAAGGTCAAACCCTAGGGGTGCAAGAATTAATATTTAAATATAACTATTACATTTAAACTCGGGATCCATTACAAATGGGTCTTCAAGCACTCCTTGCCCCTTGATCTCCAATTTTTCAAAATAATTCTAATTATTCCTATTACTAAACTATTTAAAATAAATAGAAACCTTGATCAGCAGTCAAGGGGAAGTACATATGAGGGAGATAGAATTGACATTAAGAAAAAATTAGAGAAAACGAGGTACATAGACCTCATTTAATAAAACTCATACATTCATACATCCAACTAAAATAAAATTCAATCACATTGGTCAATAGTCCATAATCAATCCCATTTATTATCATACACATCATCATATGCATCAATAAATAACATTCATCTCATGAATAATAAACTTTCAATATATATATTGATATCATTTAATGGGTAAATTTAGTTAGTATAAAATCTAATTTTGAACCAAAATAAACTCCTTTATTTTAATTCAAATTTAAATCAAAATAAACCTATTTTATTTTAATTTATCCAATTTTGAATAAAATAAACTATTTTATTTTAATCAAAATCTTTAATCAAAATAAACTCCTTTATTTTAATTAATTATGGAATCCAATTCCAAGTAAAAAAAACTCATTTATTTAAGGAAACACGGATTCTCTTTCCAATTCACAAATAAACTCTTTTATTTTGAATAATATGAAATCTTATTCCATATCTAAATAAATTCCTTTATTTAAGGAAACATGAAATTCAATTTTAACTCCAATTAGTTATCATGGAATCTAATTTCAACTCTAATTAGTTAGCATGAAATTCAATTTTAAAATTAAAATAAAATCTTTTATTTTAATATTAAAATAAATTTTTTATTTTAAGATTAAAATAAATTTTTTATTTTAATTATAAAATTATTAAAATATATATTACATATATATAATATATATATTACGATAATATATTATATATATATATGGGTATCCATCCACAGCAATCGGTTGTTGGGAGAAACCTCTTTTGGCCCAACCGCTACAACCTGTAGCTGCTTATAAAAAAAATTGTTTAAGGCCGGTACAAGTTGTAGCGGCTGGGCCAAAAGAGGTTGCTCCCCAACAACTGGTTGCTGTGGATGGAATCCCTATATATATATATATATATATATATGGGAGCCCTTCCATAGCAACCGGTTGCTATGAGTACTATGCAACACCCCCTTTTTGTACCGTTGATAAAGTGAATTGATGGCTTGGATTAGCTTTTGTGTTTGATAAGCCGACACAGGTTGTTGTGCCTAATTATACACCTGTACCGGCTTCTATTTTAATAAGTGAATATTAACTTGCCAGTATAGTTATAAAAAGTGAATATTTACTATTAAAATAATCCGGTCGGTACAGGCTGATACGGCTGGTACATTTTATTTTTTATTTTTTTTTATTTTTTTCGGTCCGTACAGGCTGATACGGCTGGTACATTTTATTTTTAATTTTTTTTTATTTTTTTCGGCCGGTACAGGCTGATACGGCTGGTACATTTTATTTTTAATTTTTTTTTATTTTTTCCGGCTGGTACATTTTTTTATTTTTTCCGGCCGGTACAGGCTCATACAGCTGGTACATTTTTTTTTATTTTTTTTTATTTTTCCCGGCCGATACAGGCTGATACGGCTGATACATTTTTTTTAATTTTTTTTTATTTTTTCCCTGCCGGTACAGGCTCATACGGCTGGTATTAAAAAATTGGAAAAAAAAAAACCGACCGGTATAGCTTGTCACGGCTTGTATTAAAAAAATAAAAAAAATTATTTTATTCAAGCAACTCACTGCTAAACAGACTCGAACTCGCAACCTCAAACTCTAAACACACGTCATATGACCACCCGAACACCACAGGCCTAGCTGTTAATTTCAGCCAATGATATGTCTTTATATTAAAACTTCACCATCCCCCAAAATCTATATTCTTGCATTATTATTATATTACGATTTATTATTATTAACAAGTCTATATAATCCATATGGGGGTTTGATATTTAGAAATAAGTTAATATCTATATTTATTAAGCAATGATTATTATTAATAATTTTATATATTAAGCAATGATTTTATTATTAAGAAATGATTTTATACATTTGATACATTTTCTATATATTTTATACATTTGATATATTTTTTGATATATTTTTGATACATTTTTGATAATTGATACATTTTTGATATATTTTTGATACATTTTTGATATATTTGATACATTTGATACATTTTTGATATATTTTTGATACATTTGATACAATTTTGATACATTTGATATATTTTTGAGATATTTGATACATTTTTGATAATTGATATATTTTTGATATATTTTTGATATATTTTTGATACATTTTTGATAATTGATATATTTTTGATATATTTTTGATACATTTGATATATTTTTGATACATTTGATACAATTTTGATATATTTAATATATTTTTGATATATTTTTGAGACATTTGATACATTAAAAAATTAAAAAAAATTAAAAAAAAATGTACCAGCCGTATCAACCTGTACCGGGCTGAAAAAATAAAAAAAAATTTAAAAATAATATGTACCAGCCGTATCAGCCTGTACCGGCCGGAAAAAATAAAAAAAAAATTAAAAATAAAATGTACCAGCTGTATCAGCTTGTACCGGCCGAATTATTTTAATAGTAAATATTCACTTTTTATAATTATACTGACAAGTTAATATTCACTTATTAAAATAGAATGCGTACAGATGTATAATTAGGCACAACAACCTGTGCCGGCTTATCAAACACAAAAGCTAATCTCAACCATCAATTCACTTTATCAACGGTACAAAAAGGGGGTGTTGCACAGTACTCATAGCAACCGGTTGCTATGAAAGAGCTCCCATATATATATATATATATATATATATAAGTATGACATGATTATCCTGTAACCAAAAACATGCTAGCCACGTTTTTTTTAAAAAGGAAGTTATTCACCCTTATCATATATATAAAAGTTACAGCCACGTGATTCCAGGAATAGCAGCACACACGATTCGCGAAAATCATCTCATTACATGCTTTCGCGGATTTTGAGAATAACGTTCGATTCCTCTCCGTAGAGATTATTTGTTTAACTCAAATAATATATAAGAATATTTTATCTATTATGTGAACTGATTATAAATAGTGTCATTTGGTACTATAAGGAATCGTACGGTCGAATTCCTCTCCGTAGAGATTTATCTCCGTAGCCTTGCGGCGCCCAAGTATAACAGAATTTATAATTGTCACAATTGATATCTATATAAATATTTTCGAATAGATCACTACGATTCTCAAATTCGGTTCGAATGACTACTCTTTTTGGAACAGTATCTCAGTGTTGTTTTGAGTTATCAAGTGTTGTATCTATTTTACGATATTTATATAAATAATATTAATAAAAGGTGTTACTGAAGACTATAAGGAATCGTACGGTTGGATTCCTCTCCGTAGAGGTTTATCTCCGTAGCCTTGTGGCGCCCAAATATCCTTTTATTTGATAAATAGATGAAACACAAATATATAGAATTGTGTAGAACAATAAATATTTGTATATCTATATAAATAACACAAGTAAGAAATAATATTTTAAAAATTAAACTTATCTCAAAACTTGGACCAATTTTTTCTTCTCAATAATAATCAGAACTTCTGTATAAAACTTTTAGAGAGAATGTAGGCAATGAGAGTATGATTTTCTTTTTACTGAATTGGTAAAAACCAAATGAATGAAATACTCCCTATTTATTGGATTTTTGAAGTTGGGGCAAAATAATAATTTCAAAACTGAAATTTTTGAATGTACGAATATGATCAATTATTTTTGAATGAATGGTCCGGATCAAAGCAATATTTTTACGCGGTAAGAGTTGTAAAAACACCTAGGCGTTTTTCTATCTTTTTAGCATTTATTGCTTGTTTGACTAACACATGCTTTAATTAAAGTCCCAAAATGATAGTCAATTTTAGTACACACACGGTTAACATAGAAGAGATGACAGCATATGCAATATCACACACTTAAACACTCACGGTTTAACACTTCAAGTAACACATGCACATTTATACTTATATGTAATAATATATATATATACGGTATAAAAATAATATACATATATTTGATAATTTTATGAATTTTGAAAATATTTTGCCCACTTTGGTTTTAGAAAAAAATAGGGTATTCTTGTCTTGAATAATATATGAATTAATTTATTCAACACTTGACATAAAATATCAAGGTCACTTATAAATTAATTCAAGTAAAATAGAAAATAATAGAATAAATAAATATTTAAAACATAATTGTTATCATTAAAATATATAAAAATTATACCTATCAATCTCCCCCTTTTTGATGATGACAATTATTGTAAAAATATTTTTGGGTTTAGTATGAACTCCCCCTTAAATTATGAACCCCTTTTCAATTAATCATAACAGTTAAAGTTCATAGCAGTCCATACATAACAGTTATATAGCAGCCCATACATAACAGTTAGCAGTCCTTACATAACAGTTATATAGAAGTCCATACATAACAGTTATATAGCAGTTCATAGTAGTTATATAAAATAACAGTTATATACTGCCTGTAGCAGTTATATACAGCCTGCCTACTGCATATTTTTCTTCTCCCCCTTTGTCATCATAAAAAATGACGAGGTAAGAAGTTTGGAAATGGCTGCAAAAAAATCGTTAGAAAAACCTGCATAGTCAATTAGCCCAAAAGGAATATTTACAAGACGAGACAGTAGTAGTAGTAGTAGTAGTAGTAGTAGTAGTAGTATTCAAGGTAGTTAGGAAGGAGAGAAGGGTGAGGGATTAGGGAGTATAGTCATCCGAAGTAGTAGATAAACAAAATAAGTACTCAGTCACACATGATCATATAGTTGAATGTCCTCTAGATCAAGAGGAGAGAAATGAGACATATCCGGAACATTGTCTTCTGTATTTGCTGGTGGAGGGATAAACACAGTAAAATCTGATGCAGTGTTGAAAGGATTCAGCATCATGTTGTTGTGTTTTAACAATAAATAGACAATGGATTTGACAGTGTGTAAGGTAAGCAAAGTATCTTCCAATTTTTCCAGAAGCAGTGTTTGATTGTGAAGTAAGAGTTGATTCATACTGTTTAGAGAGTCAAGTTTGGAGGTCAGGTTGATGGTGGTTTCCAAATGTTCATTATCCAGAGGTTTAAAGATAATGAGGGGTTGGGGTGGTAAATTGAGATGAGCAATAATATTGCTTGTAGGAACATGCTGAGATTGATGAGTAGTTAGAGGAAGATCTAAAAAGGTGAAGATTTTGGTGAGGAGGAGATCGAACCCAAGACAATTGTGCTGAAAGCAGAATTCAAATGACGAAAGCAGAAAATATGCCAAATTATAAGGCATACATTCATTCAGTAAACTTTTGATTATTTCCAAGTCAAAAGGCAGCATTTTGCGATCATCCCTAACAGGCATAAAGTTTTGTCGCAGAATTTTACCTAAGAATTGACACTCGGGAGTTAAAAATTCTAAACCAATTTTGCATGGAAAATCAAACAAGACAGGTGGTACCATTTGGTCGAAAACTACAGAAAGATTAAATTTAAACAACATACATTCTTCAACTGATATGCCAAAGGGATGGAGATAGGAATTGACTCTAGGTAATTCAAGTGTAGACGGAGATAGATTGAGAGCATTGACAATAAACAGTTCATCAAGTATATATGTTTGGCCGTGTAAACAAGTTGTTATACTCTTTAATAAACCTGATGAGTCAGTAGAAAACTCCATGTGAGAGTAAAATTCAGCAATTAGACTAGGATAAACAGATTTGTCATCGAAAGAAATCAGACAGTCCCACCCAACATTTTTAAAATTATCAAAGAGTTTTGGAAAACCATGAAAGGTAATGACATTTCCAGGACAAAGATTATGACGCATGGATCTATATTTAGCCTGAGCTGATATGGTAGTTAAATGAGGAACAACATTTGAAAATTGAAGTTCAGAGTGAAGAGGTAGTGTCTTTCGTTTGGAGGAAAACATGTTAGTCATGAGGAGTATTGAGGCAGGAAGTAGAGGAGAAAGTATTAGATTGAGAAAGGATTGCAGTAAGAGATTCATTTTTGAAAGAGTCTAGTTATATAGAGAGAGATGAAAAAGAAATATGATATTCGATAGATAAGATGTTCTTCACATAAGTAGCAATTAATAGGTAGCATAGGTTCACAGTAACTAGTAATAATAAATATTTAAGAGATAAACAGTAAAGTAATCATGGTATGATTATAAGAGTTGGTAAATATTTAAGAGAAGCAGTAAAAGAATGAAACAGTAATGAAACTTTCCACATGTCAGTAAAAAATAGAGTTTAGTCAAGTTATAAGAATGAGTACTGAAAGTCTGGAAAAATTTGATAAAACACGGCAAGGAATTATTATTTCAGTCTTCAAAATTTCAAAGTAGCAGGTAAAATGGAAGATTGCAAAATTTATGGCAAATCGTAATGGATATCAATTAGCAGTGAATGCAATTAATCGAGCCGAGAATGCTAGTATGCACATACTATATAAGATGCAGAAAGGAACCCAATGGACATCAGTATCCACACAATTTATGAGCAAAATAAATCCAGTGGACATCAGTATCCACACAACTAACTATATGAAGAGTTAGAAAGATGATACCTGAGTTGGTATTTAGTATATACCAGTTCCATTATGCTCAGCATTTTATCGTTCTTAGCGGAAGCAACATAAATTTGTAACTGAAATGCAGATATATATATATATATATATATATATATAGTTATATATATATATACTTATATATAGATATATTTATATTTTCATATATATATATATATATATATATATATGTGTGTGTGTGTGTGTGTGTGTGTGTGTGTGTGTAAGGATAAAATATTTTGAATTATTTATATATAGATTTACATGTGTCAGTAGAGATATTTGATTAGTAAAAATATTTATATTTAATATTTCCAAAATATTAAATAATATATATTAAGCTATTTAATTTATTCTAACACCATAGATTAAATTAAATATACTTAACTTATTATTACGATTATGTCATTAACTTCTTAAATAATTATTCTTCCTTTTATGGTGTGACCCTTTAGATTCTCCATATTAAACCGGTTGTGAATAAATCAATTAGAACAATTCTAATCTTATTTAAATAAATAAATTAAACTAATAATTTATTTAAATAAATAATATTTATTCTACAATAGGGATAAGCCTCCCTAGCGATTAACGACTTTTCAGATAATATAGATTTCAACATTAATCATAAAAGAACCTTTAAGTAAATAGTTACCGTACAATTCAATCCTTCCACCATACAATGTCTCAATTAAATATAAGACATGGAATTACTGTCAAGTCTTATTTTATTTAATTATATGTATTTCGATTCTTAAATGCACAACTCCAAATAATGCAAATTAGAAACTCCTTTCTAATTTTATTCTGTCTTGGCCAAGGACTACTGGGTTGTCATTTATCGAATCACATTGGACATTTCTCTTCTTTTACTAGAAGCGGTAGATTCTTTATTGATCATACATTATCTCCATGTACAACTTATTATACCCAAGCATACCCTTTGATATACCCTAAGGGTCTTAAGGAATAAGTAAAAGTATAACTCATCATACACAAGATACTATGATGATCTCAAGTCCAATGATCACTTGTACTACTATCACTACAGGAATTCCTATTGACAGGCAAGTAAAACTCCATTAGGTATTCCTTAGCGAGCCACGTTCAGTGAACTTATTCTCTAATAAGCACCTACATACTTGCTTTAGTGTCTCCACACAAATGATCATGAGATCAATCATTCTCGTCTAATGAGCAAGCAACGTATGTGTCAATCTATCCGGATTCACTAATCCCCAATTTAGTAATCCAATGATTATGAACTATTTTAGTTTTAAGCTTTCTAAGAATTTAGATCTCATTAGAATGATCATCATCATTATTCTAAAAGCATTACTTAAAACTATGGGTTTATCACATATTATAAAATAGCATCATGTATGTTGGGTCTCCAACTTTTAGTTTTATTTTGATGATAACAATAATTAGTAAATAATTGAATTAAAAGGGTAGAATCCTCTCCGTAGGATTTTTATTATAATTATTTTATTTATCTTATTTACTTTGATCAAAAATATTTTCTAAATCTTATTTAATTGATTTTCTTGATCTTGATGTTTTAAAATGTTAAATCAATTGGGTCATGCATTGTAGGACAAAAGTCATATGTTGATTATCAAATGCTTGTTTAACCGAATTTGGATGGAAATGTTGATTAAATCATTTTTAATTGTGGGCATCTTCTATTTAGTTTTGAATTAATTTTATTATTTAAATATCTCAAAAATTATTTTATTTCAAAATTATTATATATATATATATATATAATATATTTATATATTATAAGTTTTATATTATTATATTCATAAAACCGTGAATGCATTTATTTAATATGTATCATATATTATTTATCCATGCATGCATATAACATTAGTAGTGTAGCAAGTGTTAGCTCTTTAAAAAAAAAATTTAAAAAAATAATCAATTGGAAGCTTCAAAACACGTCTTATGTAACCGACCATGCTGACATTTTTTTTAAACCAAATGGGACTTTTTGGAAACCATGTTTACTATATAAACTGGCATGCATGCATGTATTAATATAATATTTTAATAACTCTACATGCAAATAAAAAGTGCAAAGTGTGTGTGCCTATTTAATGTGTTGATTTGTTTAAAATCTTGTAATGATTGAATGCATAAAAAAATCATATATATATATATATATATATATATATATATATATAGGGATTCCATCTACAACAATCGGTTATTGGGGAGCAACCCATTTTGGCCAGCCGCTACTACCTATACCGGCTTATAAAAAAAATTGTCTAAGGCCGGTACATGTAGTAGCGGTTGGCCAAAATGGGTTGCTCACCAACAATCGATTGTTGTGGATGAAATCTCATATATATATATATATATATATATATATAATATGTATCATGCATGCATGCGCCTAGGTGCTGTTTTGGTCAAACAAAATCGTGTGTGTGTGTGTGTTAGCATAAATGCTTGGGAACATGCTTAGTTATTGTTCATGTGGCTTTGACCAAAGCATTTAAAATGTTCATTAAATGACAAGTATGTGGAATATTGCCTAGGCGGAATTACAATTACTTCCGCATAAAATCAGATCTCATCTGGACCGTTAATTTCAAAAAATAATCATCTCAACCATTAATTTCAAATCAAATTTTGAAATTATTATTTTGTCCCTGACTTAAAAAATCTATAAATAGGAGGCTTTCTTTTCATTTTATTTTGCCAATTCACTTACAAAGAAAAGCTTATTTTCTCTCTCTCATACTCTCTTTCTAAAAAGCTTTCTCTCTCTTCTTACAAAAGTTCTGATTATTTGAGAACAGGAAATTGGTCTAAGCATATTGAGATAAGTTATTTGATTTATTTATTTAAATTATCTCTTGCTTATTTATATTTATAGATATACGAATATAAATTATTCTACACAATTCTATATATTTATATTTCATCTATTTATCAAATAAAAGGATACTTGGGCGCCGCAAGGCTACGGAGATAAACCTCTACGAAGAGGAATCCAACCGTACGATTCCTTATAGTCTTCAGTAACCTTTTACTGATATTATTTATATAAATATCGTAAAATAGATACGACACTTGATAGCTCAAAACAACACTGAAATACTGCTCTAAAAAGAGTAGTCATCTGAACCGAATTTGAGAATCGTAGTGATCTATTGAAAATATTTATATAAATATCAATTATGAAAATTATAAATTCTGTTATACTTGGACGCCGCAAGGCTACGGAGATAAACCTCTACGGAGAGGAATCCGACCGTACGATTCCTTATAGTACTAAGTGACACTATTTATAAAGGTTCACATAATAGATAAAATATTTTTATATATTGTTTGAGTTAAACAATAATATTTGTTATATCAAGTATTGCTTAACTGATTTATTTACTTGATATCTGTTATCACAAGTATTTGTTCATAAATTTATTTATTCATAAAATACTTGTTTCATAATATAAAAGTTATTTAAACTTTTATTTCACAAACTTAAGTGAATATATCTACTTAATTAGAAGCATATTTGATTCAAAGTTTAAAATAACTTATCTGCTTACTCAGAAGCATTTTCACTCTAAAAAGTTATTTAAACTTAAAGTGACTTTTCTTTACTACTTAAAGAATAATTCTTTATAAATTTGCATTAAATTATATATATCTGCTTAAACAGAAGTATTTTTGAGTTAAAGCTAAAATTGATTTATTTGCTTATTCAAGAAGCATTTTTCACACAAAAATATAAAAGTTATTTAAACTTTTATATCAGTGCATAATTTACATATTTGCTTACACAGAAGCATTATTTGATCAAAGAATAAATTATTATCTGCTTACAAAGAAGCATATTTTCTCAAAGTATAAAAGTCTTTGAACTTTTTTAAATATATTTGATCTTTAATTGATATATGCTTATCTGAGAAGCACCAATCTGTACTAAATTATATCTGCTTATTTAAGAAGCATCCATCTGTACTAAATTCTTATTTGCTTATTTGAGAAGCATCAATTTGTACTAAATTGTTATCTGCTTATTTAAGAAGCACATTGTTGTAAAATTATTTGTAAAAAGAGAAAAGGTTAGAGTTAGTTTATTTTATGTACTTGTGAGAAAAACGAGTAATTCTTCAACCAAGACCAGAGTCTTAGAGAGGTCAGCGGGAAGTTGGGTCTCTAGTGTACTTGTGAGGTGAGGAAGAGACTGTTGTTTCAAGACCAGATCATAGATAGAACTGAACTCAAAAGAAGTACAACTAAGCTTGAGGAGGGAGCGGGGAGCTTGCTGTCCAAGATAGATTAGTTGGGAACAGTTGAAAGTTTGACTATAAAACTTTGTAAAGGCTTCTCCGCCTGTTGAAGGAGTATTTAATACGGATAGTAATAAGATCTCAGGTCCTGGAGAGGAGCTTGAGACTGGACGTAGCAGCATACCCGGGATATATGTTGTGAACCAGACAAATCTCTGTGCATTGTGTGATAGATTTTTTACTGTCTTGCATATTAATTTCTAACACTGCAAATTAATTATACAAAAAATCAAAAAGGCCTAAGATAATTTTTAATCTGTAATAATCTATTCAACCCCCTTCTGGATTATTATTGGACTTTCAATGTAGATAATTAAAAGCGTTTAATAAATTAATATTTTTTATTAATAAATGAATAAGATTGTTTACAAAGTATATGCTTTATCATCAAACATGATTGGCTTGTGTGCATACTACTTTCAACTAAATCTTTTTTCTAGAAAATGATGAACTATTGAAATGCATTTATGACCAACCATATTCTTTCTCTGTACGTGCAAATAATTTACACATTGTTGTGTTGATATCATCTCATTCTCACCATTCCCATGAGCATTAACAACCTTTGCAATTATTGATGGGCGCAATCCAGTTTCATACATCTTCTCCATCAAATTTTTTATAGTTTGACTATGATGATATGTTTTATGATAGCGATGTTTCTATGCTGATGAAGGGCTAGAAAGCTCGTGATTATGTTCATCACAAAAACTAGTAACACGCCATGTTTTCATTTTTGGGTTTAAATGGATTCACATCCTTGCACGACAGTCAGATCTTACTTGTCTTCGTCGTTTCTTCAGTTTCTTATCAAGTGTCTGGTCTTTATCTTTTACAATTCCACCTTTACTATAAATAATTAATCGATCTATTGCCTCCCACAAAGTTTTAGATCTATCAAGATTCGACAAACGGAGTCCAAATCCTTTATGCCTTGCATATGTATTATATGTATTATACATCACGTATGCGTCGTCCTGATTAGGAAATGAAAATCCAACATATGGAACTTTTATCGAAGTTTCTGTATTGTCGTCCTCTATATATATTAACACTGGAACAAAAAAGAGAACATATAATTTGATTGATAATATAATTCAAAATTAAAAATGTTGGCCAAAATTTTTACTATGTGTTATGAAGGGTTAACGTCGACTCTAATTGTTGTAATGGTATGGTCGTCTCAGATTGACGTGACATAGCATTATCCGCTTGAGAAGAAGCAATAGGAGATGGTTGCTTGAAAGACATGATTTTTTTCTGCAAATTGGTACAGAAAAATGGCAATCAGTCATGTTTACATTATGAAATACTCACTTCTAAGTACTTCTATTTCATATAATGACCCAACAATAATGAATCAGCTAACAAAAAAATAATGGAATAACAGGCCAACAAATGAGGGCTTTTCTCCAACTTTTTCTTTTTTTAATATCTCTAAGTTCGATGAAAAGTGAATCCTCAACTACAAGTTGACATCATAAACTTGATAAAAAGAACGATCAAACAAGGGATGAAAAAACAAATCAATGGTCAAGTCGTCTTTACCATTGATGAAAAATGGAAAAGAGAGCATTCAACAAGAAACCATGATTTCCATTCTCTGTATCTTTCATAAGCAGAACCAGCACAGATAGAACTGGGGATTGACATGTCTTTCTTTTGTTTAATTGACAAGAAAACCTAAACAATATAATAATGAAGAATTAAATCATAAACATTTGAAAAGTTCTTAATTATGTCTTAATTCACCTCAATATCCCCAAATGGGATTCCTATCTGTGCCATTTAAAAAATACCAACTTGCAAGTGGTATTTGTTTCCAACTTTAGTGGGATTCGGTATAATTTGACATGACTATAAATCAGAAAGAAAAAGTCACTGCATAACTACGAAACAAATAAAAGAAATGAAGAAATTAAAGAACCTATTAATCTTGGACATAAAAGATAAAAAATGAAACGACTAAATTTTAGATCACCTGGTTGAAGCAGTGGCTGATTCATCGAACGAAGCCTCGTCTCACCTCGAAATAAAGCGTAGATATATTCTAGTAATTAAGTGTCGAGGATAGGAATTAACAGGATTGTTGCTGTAAGACCCCAAATAATTAATAAATGAAATTTAATTTTCTTTAATTATTATTTTGAATAGTAAGGGTTGATTTGATTAATGAGGATAGTTATGGGTAAAATACGCAAATATTTCAAAATAAGCAAGTGGTTATAAAATATTCATTGTTGTCGGGGAATATTCGTTTGGTCGTGGAATATTCGTACTGTCGGGGAATATTCGTACGACGGCGCAGCCATGTGTGGGCCCCATAACGAAAAGCGATTGGAGGAAGAAAACGACAAATATAAGATGTTTAAAAATAACGGCGTAGTTGTTACCATTTACACTGTTGGAATACCCGGTGGTTAAAATACAGTAATACGCGTTGTTGCACAGTAGCACACGGTATTGCACAGTATTTTGAATTATTGATCCTTACGTAAGAAGGCATTACTCAATAATTGCTACAGGAGTTACTGTTCATTACTTTATCGATTCAATAATTGCTGCGTTGATATTTATATTATTATTGTTTTAATAATTGTCATTGCACAGTATTTTCCATTATCAGATCAATAATTCATATTATTTGAATAATATTATCAGATAACATTATTGGCAATGTCTAGAAAGTTCTGTCAAGGAGAGGTTTGGTCATCTAATTGCGCGCCAGTAAGGAGAAATCCTTATTGGAAAGCCCCCTCTATCCTGGGAACGGCCTGGTTGTCAGTACTGTGATTCTGTAATATTATTTTTAATAATTAATTATTGATTATTATGATAAAGAAAATATTTATTTTATGTGGATATAGATGGAGAAAATTTTTAATGTGACAATTGTTGAAAATTAATATTTTATCTTTTTCTGATAAAATAATTCATTTAAATATATTATTTTAATAATATATTAACGATGATATTTTTACAATGAATGTGGGATATATGAATATATGAGGAGGTAGAGTATTTTTGTGGCATTAAATGTTTAACACATGTTTTGTGTGTCGGTGGACATAATTTTTGACCGAAAATTGAGTATAGACTGTAAAATCACCCGTTTGTGGATTTCGGTCAATTTCTATTTGGAATTTGGAAAAACTTCCTTCTGCAAAGTTGTAGAGAATTGAATTTCCTATAAAAACACGCGAGATTCGAATTTTCTGACAAAAGGGATATTTATCATGAATTATTGAAGTTTCGGAGTTCCGAAATAATTGATTTTTGGAAGTTTTAATTATTTTATTTAAAAAAAACGTTTTTGTGGTTGTTGGCACATGGGTGGCTGATTTTTTTGACCAAATAAGGCATACTAGAGTTTTTAAAACTTGTGGGTAAGAATTTTGAATAAATAATAATATATTTTATTAATTTAGTCTCCTTTGGCGTTCTAACATTTCCTATAAATAGAGGGCTAAGTTAGAATTAAAAATCACACCAAAAACAAAGTTTTCTCTCTTTCTCTCTCTATATTATCGAGCGTATCCTTGTGAGTATACTTTGAGTGTTGCTATACGGTGCGAGTTTTTGTCAGCACTATACCGAAATTCAGTCAAAAGTACGGCTATTTTGAGGTAAGAGATGTTATTTTCTTCTCAAATGATATTTTTTCTTCAATATCATTATGCCGGAATATTGGTGAAATTTTTTATCAAATTTGGAACTTTTTGTGCCGGAGTTACTATTCACGTATACGGTACTATTCACGTATACGGCACTATTCACGAATACGGCACTATTCACAGAATTTTTTTTTTCTTTTCGTCCAAAATATCTATTGTGGATACTAGCTTTGATTGTATCCATGTTTTGATCATTCTTGAATTTTACACCACTTTGATTATTTTTGAGGTATTTTTGGACATGGATAAAACAAAGTACGAATCCTTAATCCTTAATCCTTGTCATTTTGTTTCACTGGATTCGCTTCTTTAAAAATATTTTTTTTAACATCTTCAGTCTTAAATGATGTTACTATTGAATATCTTTGGCCTGTAGTGCAAAGATGAATGATTTCTGATGAATATCTTTGGCCCGTAGTGCAAAGATGAACAGGTGTTTAGATGAACATGACCAACAGATGAATATCCTTGGCCTGTAGTGCAAGGATGAATATATGATTCAAGATGTGCATTGATTGATGTTACAGGGATAAAAATACTGTTGATGGACTGTTAAATTCATAGACATTAATAGATTTCATCCTCTACGTAACTCTTCTATGAATTAATATTTTCCGTTGCGAATATTGATTTAAAACTTGTTGTCTATTGTATTCTATTAGATTTTTCCCTGTTGAAGACTAACGATAATTTGTTGTATATTATCTTAGTCATAATATTCTTTACTGAGCTAGTTGAGCTCACCCTTTTCCTTTTTGTTCCATTTTTCTTCTCAGGAGACGAGAATATAGCGAGTACGTGTCGGGGTATGAATTGATGGTCCTTGAGAGAGTTGTTTAGTAGTCCTCACCATTTTTGTAAAATAATATATCAATAATTGTTTTGAGGACATAGTTGGGCATGTATATTGTCTAGATGACAATGTTTGTATTCAAACTCATAGTTTATGGGTTGTAAAAGTTGTAGTTATTTCTGTACCATGTATTTGGCGACTCAAAATGGGTTGGATGGAATGGACCTATTTTGGGGGCGTCACAGTTGGTATCAGAGCTTAGGGATATGATCTCTGGCGGAGATCGGGGAATAGAACTATGAGGGGAGAGACGAGTAAATCCTTCGCTAGTGTGTCCTACCTAAGCTTATTTGTTAGTTGGTCAGTATATAGGGATATTATGTGATATATTGATTTTCTTAATTAACCCTTGTTTTATGACAGTATTTGAGAATGTCGACTGAGAATATTAACAGTGGAAATGAGACCGTGGAGACGCCTGTACTCACCAACGAGGAGAACGTGCAACAGGCTGGTAATGTTCCTCCTGTGAACAACACCACTGATCAGACGATGAACGACGCAATGTTTAGAAGCTTTTTGCAGTTCATGCAAAATCAGACGAGGGAGACTCGTGTTCAAAATACAGGAGGAAATTTTAACAATTCATGGGTTGTCACAGCCAAGCAATTCAAAGAGTTGGGACCACCAGAATTTAAGGGAAAGCCAGATCTGATCATGGCGGAGACATGGGTCAAGCAAATTACCAAGATATTCGATGTCTAGGGATGCACGGAGGAACAAAAGGTTCCATTCGCCACCTTTATGTTCCGTGGCGAGGCAGACTACTGGTGGGAGTCTGTGAAGCGTACCCATCCAGCCACACTCAGCATGTCTTGGGAGACGTTTCAGAAACTATTTAATGACAAATATTTTCCTGAAAGTGTTCGTCATATGAAGGAAGTGGAGTTCATCAGATTAGAACAAAATAACATGACGGTGTCTCAGTACGAGGCAAAGTTTGCAGAGTTATCCATGTTTGCACCTCATTTGGTGGAGAATGAGGAACGTATAACGCGGACGTTTCTGAGAGGTTTGAAACCCGGTATACGACAATATCTCATCTCTCATAAATTTTCTATCTATTCAGATGTTGTTAACAGGGCTCAATTGTTGGAGCGAGATAACGAGTACGGTCAACCGAGGTACCACAATCAGGATCATACCGGAGATAGCAGTCAACAAAATAACGATAACCAGTGGAGAAAGAAAAAGACGAACAAAAATGGTAACCACTTTGGTGGTAATCATGGCCATGAAAATAGAAGAAGCGAGTCAGGGGGAGATTTTAAAAAGAGGAGATTTAACAACGACCATGTGAAGACGACAGTGCCGGCAGCAACTGGTTCTAAGGGAGGAGAAAGATCACCGGTTATATGCTATAAGTGCTGGAAAGAGGGATATATCAGTCCAAACTGCCCACAACAGTTCAAGGTATGCTATAATTGTGGAAAAGAAGGACATATCTCTCGAGATTGTACGGTAGCAAAACCTAGTTCAGCGGGGACGGTGACTCAAAAGACTGTCCCAGAAAAGCCAAAGTCAATGGTTCCTGGAAGAGCGTTTGTTGTGACTGGTCAACATGCGAGGAACCCAAACGAGGTGATCACGGGTAAGCTATTTATAAATTCTTGCGAAGTTTATACCTTACTTGATACCGGTGCTACCCATTCATTTATCTCTCCTGCTTGCGCTCAACGTTTAAACTTGACTCCGGAGAAATTAGACTTTGACCTATCTGTGGAAACTCCGTTAGGAGAAACTTTTATCACATCCACTGTTTATAAATCTTGTTTCATTCAAGTTGGCACCATCACCTTACCTGTTGACCTGATCTCTTTAAAGATACTTGCTTTTGATGTGATTTTAGGGATTGATTGGTTAACTACTCATCATGCCAAAATTGATTGTTTTCATAAGGTTGTTAGTTTTCATATTCCTAATCAACCTGTTGTTCGAATTCAGGCAACTAAACCATTAAAATCAATCATTGTCATATCTAATCATAAAGCTATTCGTTTATTGAAAAACGGATGTCAAGCTTTCTTAGCACATGTTATGGATTTGAATAAAGACACGTCAAAATTGAATAATATTCCTGTTGTTATTGACTTTCCTGACGTATTTCCTGAAGAACTTCCCGGTCTACCCCCAGAACGTGAAGTTGAATTCTTTATTGATCTTGAACCTGGTACAAAGCCCATTTCTAAAACCCCATATCGAATGGCTCCTATTGAACTTCAGGAGTTAAAAGTCCAACTACAGGAGTTATTGGACATCGGTTTCATTCGTCCTAGTACATCTCCTTGGGGTGCTCCTGTTTTATTCGTAAAGAAGAAAGACGGGAGTATGCGACTTTGTATTGACTATCGGGAATTGAACCATGTCACCATCAAGAATAGGTATCCTCTACCTCGTATTGATGATTTGTTTGACCAGTTGCAAGGAGCACAATTCTTTTCAAAAATCGATCTTCGTTCTGGATATCATCAGCTGAAAATTAGAACTGAGGATATTCCAAAGACTGCCATCAGAACTCGGTATGGGCATTATGAATTCTTAGTCATGTCTTTTGGATTGACTAATGCTCCTGCTGCTTTCATGGATATGATGAACCGAGTATTCAAAGATTATTTGGATCAATTCGTTGTTGTCTTTATTGATGACATCCTCATATATTCCAAAATCCGTGAAGATCATGAGCACCATTTGAAGCTGGTACTCCAAAGGCTTCGTGAAAACAAGTTATATGCTAAGTTGAAGAAATGGGAGTTCTGGCTTGAGGAAGTAGCATTCCTTGGGCACGTGGTGTCAAAAAATAGAGTATCTGTTGACCCGACGAAGATTGAAGCAATACAAAGTTGGGAGCAACCGAAGTCGGTCACTGAAGTACGTAGCTTTTTGGGCTTAGCTGGTTATTATCGGAGATTCGTGGAAGGGTTTTCTCGAATTGCTACTCCATTAACTCAGCTAACTCGGAAGGATACAAAATTCGTATGGAGGGAGGAATGCGAGAAGAGTTTCCAAGAGCTTAAAAGGAGACTTATTTCGGCACCTGTTCTAACAATACCATCTGGTTCGGATGGATTTGTTATCTACAGCGATGCTTCAGGCAAAGGGTTAGGATGTGTTCTCATGCAACGTGGGGAAGTCATAGCCTATGCCTTGCGACAACTTAAAGAGTATGAGAGGAATTATCCTACTCATGATCTAGAGTTGGCAGCAGTTGTTTTCGCGCTAAAGATCTGGAGGCACTATCTATACGGGGAGAAAGTGGAGATATATTCAGATCATAAAAGCCTCAAATATTTCTTCACACAAAAAGAACTCAACATGCGGCAATGACGTTGGCTCGAGTTGTTGAAAGATTACGACCACACTATTCAATACCATCCTGGAAAAGCGAATGTGGTAGCTGATGCATTGAGTAGAAGATCATATGCAGGAATGAGTGAAATGATGTCAAGTATACGCATTGAGCCAACTTTAATAGAAAAAGTTAAGGTTGCTCAAGCCACCGATCCGGAGCTGATGCATATGAAGACGAAAGTATAAGAAGGTGCCATTCCAGAAGCGAGAATTGATGAAGAAGGAATACTTTGAGTCCACTCCAGACTTTGTGTTCCTAACGATTCTGATTTGAAGTACAAGATCATGATGGAGGCACACAATACACCGTTTGCAATTCATCCTGGAAGTACCAAAATGTATCGTGATCTTCGACATACATTTTGGTGGAACAATATGAAGAGAGAGATTGCAAAGTTTATTTCAACGTGTTTAACTTGTCAACGTGTAAAGGCGGAACATCAAGTGCCAAAGGGTCCATTGCAACCACTTGAGATTCTGAAATGGAAGTGGGAACACATTACTATGGATTTCGTTACGGGTCTTCCTACGGTTTCTCAAGGCATCAATGCTATTTGGGTTATTGTTGATAGATTAACCAAGTCTGCTCATTTCTTGCCGATACGGGAGACTTATTCCCTTGAACGTCTTGCTCAAATGTATGTAAATGAGATTATAAGATTGCATGGCATGCCAGTATCCATAGTTTCGGATCGTGACCCAAGATTTACTTCAAGATTTTGGGTTAGCTTGCAAAAAGCTATGGGTACGGAGTTACGATTCAGTTTGGCATACCATCCTCAAACGGACGGACAATCAGAGAGGACTATTCAAACTCTTGAAGATTTATTAAGACTCTGTGTCCTAGACTTCATGGGCAGTTGGGATAAATATTTACCATTGGTGGAATTCTCCTACAACAACAGTTATCAGGCAAGCATTGGTGTGGCCCCATTTGAAGCATTGTATGGACGAAAGTGTCGCTCTCCAGTATGTTGGGACGAGGTAGGTGAAGCAACATTGTTGGGACCCGAGTTAGTACGTATGACTACGGAGAAGATCCAAACGATTCGACAACGTATACAAACGGCACAAGATCGACAAAAGAGTTATGCGGATCTTCATTGAAAGGACGTAGAATTTAGTGTTGGGGATCATGTATTGTTGCGTGTTGCCCCATGGAAGGGATTTACAAGATTCGGGAAGAGAGGAAAGCTTAATCCACGATTTATTGGTCCGTTTCAAATTCTTGATCGAGTAGGTAATGTAGCCTATAGACTCGCGTTACCTCCAAGTATGTCTCGTGTTCATAATGTTTTTCATATATCTGTGCTTCGTAAATATGTGAAAGACCCGAACCACATCATTGAGTTAGAACCGGACGAGATAGCCGAAGATTTAACGTATGAGGAGGTACCTATCAAGATCTTGGATAGGAAGGAGCATGTCCTACGCACGAAGGTAATACCACAAGTTAAAGTTTTGTGGAGGAATCATGCTATAGAGGAAATGACCTGGGAGTTGGAAACGGAAATCAAAGCGAGGTATCCTCACCTTTTCGAAACACCAAGTACGTATGTCAATTTCGAGGACGAAATTTCATAAGGAGAGGAGGTTGTAAGACCCCAAATAATTAATAAATGAAATTTAATTTCCTTTAATTATTATTTTGAATAGTAAGGGTTGATTTGATTAATGAGGATAGTTATGGGTAAAATACGCAAATATTTCAAAATAAGCAAGTGGTTATAAAATATTCATTGTTGTCGGGGAATATTCGTTTGGTCGTGGAATATTCGTACTGTCGGGGAATATTCGTACGACGGCGCAGCCATGTGTGGGCCCCATAACGAAAAGCGATTGGAGGAAGAAAACGACAAATATAAGATGTTTAAAAATAACGGCGTAGTTGTTACCGTTTACACCGTTGGAATACCCGGTGGTTAAAATACAGTAATACGCGTTGTTGCACAGTAGCACACGGTATTGCACAGTATTTTGAATTATTGATCCTTACGTAAGAAGACATTACTCAATAATTGCTACAGGAGTTACTGTTCATTACTTTATCGATTCAATAATTGCTGCGTTGATATTTATATTATTATTATTTTAATAATTGTCATTGCACAGTAGTTTCCATTATCAGATCAATAATTCATATTATTTGAATAATATTATCAGATAACATTATTGGCAATGTCTAGAAAGTTCTGTCAAGGAGAGGTTTGGTCATCTAATTGCGCGCCAGTAAGGAGAAATCCTTATTGGAAAGCCCCCTCTATCCTGGGAACGGCCTGGTTGTCAGTACTGTGATTCTGTAATATTATTTTTAATAATTAATTATTGATTATTATGATAAAGAAAATATTTATTTTATGTGGATATAGATGGAGAAAATTTTTAATGTGACAATTGTTGAAAATTAATATTTTATCTTTTTCTGATAAAATAATTCATTTAAATATATTATTTTAATAATATATTAACGATGATATTTTTACAATGAATGTGGGATATATGAATATATGAGGAGGTAGAGTATTTTTGTGGCATTAAATGTTTAACACATGTTTTGTGTGTCGGTGGACATAATTTTTGACCGAAAATTGAGTATAGACTGTAAAATCACCCGTTTGTGGATTTCGGTCAATTTCTATTTGGAATTTGGAAAAACTTCCTTCTGCAAAGTTGTAGAGAATTGAATTTCCTATAAAAACACGCGAGATTCGAATTTTCTGACAAAAGGGATATTTATCATGAATTATTGAAGTTTCGGAGTTCCGAAATAATTGATTTTTGGAAGTTTTAATTATTTTATTTAAGAAAAACGTTTTTGTGGTTGTTGGCACATGGGTGGCTGATTTTTTTGACCAAATAAGGCATGCTAGAGTTTTTAAAACATGTGGGTAAGAATTTTGAATAAATAATAATATATTTTATTAATTTAGTCTCCTTTGGCGTTCTAACATTTTCCTATAAATAGAGGGCTAAGTTAGAATTGAAAATCACACCAAAAACAAAGTTTTCTCTCTTTCTCTCTCTATATTATCGAGCGTATCCTTGTGAGTATACTTTGAGTGTTGCTATACGGTGCGAGTTTTTGTTAGCACTATACCGAAATTCAGTCAGAAGTACGGCTATTTTGAGGTAAGGGATGTTATTTTCTTCTCAAATGATATTTTTTCTTCAATATCATTATTCCGGAATATTGGTGAACTTTTTTATCAAATTTGGAACTTTTTGTGCCGGAGTTACTATTCACGTATACGGTACTATTCACGTATACGGCACTATTCACGAATACGGCACTATTCACAAATTTTTTTTTTCTTTTCGTCCAAAATATCTATTGTGGATACTAGCTTTGATTGTATCCATGTTTTGATCATTCTTGAATTTTACACCACTTTGATTATTTTTGAGGTATTTTTGGACATGGATAAAACAAAGTACGAATCCTTAATCCTTAATCCTTGTCATTTTGTTTCACTGGATTTGCTTCTTTAAAAATATTTTTTTTAACATCTTCAGTCTTAAATGATGTTACTATTGAATATCTTTGGCCTGTAGTGCAAAGATGAATGATTTCTGATGAATATCTTTGGTCCGTAGTGCAAAGATGAACAGGTGTTTAGATGAACATGACCAACAGATGAATATCCTTGGCCTGTAGTGCAAGGATGAATATATGATTCAAGATGTGCATTGATTGATGTTACAGGGATAAAAATACTGTTGATGGACTGTTAAATTCATAGACATTAGTAGATTTCATCCTCTACGTAACTCTTCTATGAATTAATATTTTCCGCTGCGAATATTGATTTAAAACTTGTTGTCTATTGTATTCTATTAGATTTTTCCCTGTTGAAGACTAACGATAATTTGTTGTATATTATCTTAGTCATAATATTCTTTACTGAGCTAGTTGAGCTCACCCTTTTCCTTTTTGTTCCATTTTTCTTCTCAGGAGACGAGAATATAGCGAGTACGAGTCGGGGTATGAATTGATGGTCCTTGAGAGAGTTGTTTAGTAGTCCTCACCATTTTTGTAAAATAATATATCAATAATTGTATTGAGGACATAGTTGGGTATGTATATTATCTAGATGACAATGTTTGTATTCAAACTCATAGTTTATGGGTTGTAAAAGTTGTAGTTGTTTCTGTACCATGTATTTGGCGACTCAAAATGGGTTGGATGGAATGAACCTATTTTGGGGGCGTCACAGTTTCACCAGATATGTTGTAGTTGGAATTGAAACAAAACTTGGGCAAAAATGAACTAATTGAAGCAATCGCGCATAAACCCTAGGAGAGAGAGAATCGAACGCGATTTTGGGAGTAGTGTCTGAACCGTGTTTTTCTTTTTAAAACAATTGGGCCAAACAACGTTGTTTGGTATACTGTGTTAAAAAACGTACACGACTATGTACATCCATTAACCCCATATATATATATATATATATATATATATATATATATATATATATATATATATATATATATATATATATATATATATATGGAACAATTACATGTTTTAATACATTTTTAAAAATAATTACATCAATAGTGCATTCATATAATATTTACATAACTAATATACTTTCATATTTATTTACATATTCTAGTGTAATTAGAATTCCTTAATTTAGGGATTAATTATTCGCATGACTTTTTCTCTCTCCTCATCTATAATAACTGCATTATCCCCCCCCCCCCCCCGCTTCTTCGTTCAATGTATTCTTTCAAGGGTGGAGAGAGGAATATTGAGAGAAGTGGCGTGTTCGTGGGTGCGTTTCAAGGTGGGGGACACCGACGATGTCGGTCAATTGGTCGGAGGAGAGGAGTTCACCGAACTTGAAGACGACGAAGGCCGTTGTGGAGCCGGTGCCGAGGCATGCCGCTGCGGATGTACTCCACTACCTAAAAACGAGATCCACCCAACCAATTACTTGGAAATCTTCTCAAGAACGAGATCTTTCACGTGGCAGAGGAGAAAGACTTCTTTCATGCGGCGACGGAGGAGAGCGGTTTCTTTCACGTGGCTGCGGAGGATATCTACTGCATTGACATTACGTAGCTTATCATTAGAACAAAACAGCATTGGGACCCAATGTTACTTCACAGAGTGTGGATAACCAATTCGAGAACCAAAAGCAGGTCCGTCACGTTACAAAGTGAAGGTTCTTTTAAGCAATGTAAGCAAAGTTTTTTAAGAATATTTAGTTACCCACAAAAATAAAAATTGTTACCTTTGTACGAAGGTTTGGCTACCAACTGCAACATATTCATAATAATCTTTTAAAAATAAAATTATTTTGAATATGGTGCAGTTGGTAGCCAAACCTTCATACAAAGGTAACCATTTTAGTTTTTGTGGGTAACCAAATATTCATAAAAAAGGTTATCTTAATATAAAGGTTTGGTTACCTTGGTATAAATGTTTGGTTACCTTGGTACGAAGGGTTGGTTATCAATATTACATTACACATCACTCTCTTATCTCTCTCTTTCCTATGCAGTGTTCTATTTTTTATTTACCATCATGAAATTGGTTACCAAACTTTTAGATCAAGGTAACAAATTCATACTGCATGTGTGAAGGTAGATTTGGTTACCTTGGTATAAATGTTTGGTTACTTTGGTACGAAAGTTTGATTATCAATATTATTTATCTCTCTCTTCCCTATGCAGTCTTCTATTTTTTATTGGTTACCTTGTATAAACGTGGACATGGTTGTAGTAGAGAAATGAGGTCGGAGCAGAGAAGGTATTAGAGGAAGAGAGAAAATGATAATGGATGTCCACTGTTGTTACATAATAGTTGTAATTTTTGGGTTTTGAAAAATAGTTGACTGTTATTATTTTGAATTTAAATTTATTTTTTTGCTAAATCCCAAATCTTTGAACTTGAATTATTAATTATGACAGTTAGTTTCCTTGATTTTAGGTTTCTTTATTAATGTGAATTATACTATTTTTATAATATGGGTTCTAATTACACTCTTTTTATAATTATTTGATTGATGCACTATTCTTATAATTACTTTATATTTGTTGTATAATTATGTAAAGAACCCTATATATATATGAGATGGGTGCAGGACGATTATATATGAGATGGGTGCAGGACGATTACACATCACAGATATTCGACTCTGAACTCAAGGTCTGGGGTCGGGTAGTACCCCAGGTCTGATTACTTGTCATCTGTGATGACCAGATAAATAAATTGTGAATAAAATTAAAAATATTCTTTCATTTACTACTATCATAAAAATAATAAATACCTAGAAACTCGATTTTCTTGATAACTATTTTTTTAAATGGGACTTGTTTTTTGAAATATATCTTCCAACCAGGTGCATAAAAGAACTACAGTGAAGCTGATTCTGCCGCTCACAAGCAACACGTGTAGTAAAAAAAAACACAGCCCTCGACTCTTTAACCAGCACCAGATAAAATCTCAGCGCCGAATAAAATCTCGGTCAGTTCCCATCCATTGAAAAAAGACCCAACACAAAATAAGGGCATTGCACCCGAAAACAGAAAAGAATAAGAAAATAAGGGAAAATGTAAACACATTACACGGAATTTCACGTGAAGTGTTCTTAAAAAGCATTAATTTATAGATTGAGTTGATCAATCCAGCAACTGCACATAATCAACCCAAGTTAAGAAATTGGGTATTACCAACAAGGGCACTAAAACATGATGAACAGGAAGAATTCTAGCAATATAAACAAATAAGGGAGGTTGAAACAGAATGATTCTTCAGGGCAAAATCTCAATCAAAGGTCTCTTCTGCTCACTATTACTGCTCTCCATTGTAAGAGCTTACACCCCCATGAATCCGCTTCTGTGGATGCTCCAAGCTAGCCACTCGCTGCATTGAAGCTGTTCCCATCTTGTTCCCCTCGACTTGAGCTGTTGCAGAATTCTGTTGTGCATTATCTACCAGATGAATATCTGGTAAACCATTTTGGACTCTCAGATCATGATTGGGTATGTGATTATTAGGAGCAGGTTGATAAAAGTGTTGTTTAGGATCATCTTCTACAGGAACAGCAGCATCCACTGATGTGTCAGAAGGGCTACTACCAACAAAGGATGACATACTCATTGTTGATATCTCAGACATAGCTTCGAACAGTGGGTTCAACCCAGTAACTCTCTTAACGGTCTCTTCAGCCATCTTCACCTGTAAAATAAAGTGAAAGAAATAAGAAAAATAGTTCTGCTGCAAGATTGTATGTTCTGTTTTTTCGTTTCTTTAAGTTCTTTTTCTTTTGCCTTGAATAGTATACGAGAAACCTTACTGTATTAGGTTTCATGCCCTCAACATGAAGAAAGCTTTGCTTGGGCAATGACGAAAGGCAGGGTATGTTGTCAGTTGGGTCAAAATTATTGCAAGATTAAAAATAATTTGTCAGGGGGCACTGGGCCAATTTTTGTGAGTAATTTTGTACTTTCGGATTACACAAAAAACTTGTATTTCGTTACAAATGATAATATAATAAATGGTAACATTATGTGTAACGTCCATGAATTTGAAACTCCTTATTAATTAAATATGTGATTTAATTTTAATGAGTTAGTTTTGTGAGCCTATTTAAACCTTAAGTGGTTATGTGAAATTACGAATTGATTAAAGGGAGTCACTAATAGTTTATTTAAATTAGTGGACTAACCCTAAGATTTTAATATCAAGGAATTGATAAGATTATTAATAATTAAATATTCAAGTTATTTGAATATAGTAGCAAGAGTTGAACGTATTGATTAATTGCATTTACGAGTAATTACTTGATAATGTGTTAATTAATAATTATTATGAATAAATAATAATTAATGTGTAATAGATTAATAGTTTATAAAATGATTATATGTCACTTGATTAATTTGTGCAATATAGTAAACCTTTATTATATGGTAGTTAGCTATATATTTTATATAGTACAAGGTGGTACATTAATATGTCTATATATTATATATATATACTATATAGTAATGAATTATTTGCATTCATGTGAGTTGCATAATAATATTGTTATATGTATGTGCACTACTAGATATCTTGTAATTAGGAAGTACATTGTATGCTCTTTAAATCATTATAACCTATGTTATGTGAAATAAATGGTGTAGACCTATTTGATAACCAAAGTCTATATTATGTGTATATATGGTATAAGCCAAATGTTGCATTTCATTGTTTGCAGTATGCTGAGAATTATTTCCTTGTCCCAAAATGATTGTCATCAAGTACATGAATAGTAGCTTGAAGCTAAATTACGTATTTTCCAAAAAGACTAGAGTTGTGTAGGGATGATGGCTAGAAATCAGTTGGTGAACCACTCTTTAGCAACCATTGTGTTTTTCTTTTGCACCATGAGCTCCAATCTTGTGTAATAACAATGTCTAGTCCATGCTTCTATAAATACAAACTTCAAATTCAGTTTTTGGTTGTTCGTTAAGTCTTAGTTAGAGACTCTAAGTTGCTGAGCATTGTAGAAGCATTCTTAGATTTGTAGGAGGTCCAATTCAAGCTAAGAAGGTATAAGTTCTAATTAAATTCTTGAAATGGGTCTTGTTAGTTCTTGAGAATTTCTTGAATCCATATGTTAATCAATGTGAATTATCATGCCATGATATGTTTATGATATATGTCTACATGTTTGAACTCTTAAATGTTGGTATGAAGCATGTTTAATTCAAAGAGAATGGTTGAGGGTTGAGGCTCTGCAGAACAGAGCAAGTTATTGTCTTTGATGCAGGCACGGCGCATCCAATTTTTTCTCAGGCATGGCACAGTTGCGCCCTATTTGTACTAGGGTGCAGCGCAGCTGCACCAGTCCTGCACCAGACCTAATGTTTTCTGTTTTGTTTCTGTTTGTGCTAAGTGAATGGTACACTGTTATAGCAAGCTTGTAAACTGTTTTAACATGCACACGTAGGCACATGCATGTAGTATGAACAAGTATAGCAATGATGGACACAATACATGTGGTTTTGAAATGAGGTTTGTGATTTCAAAGGTGAACTTTGTCACGAACACATCATGTAAGCATTTTGACTTTATGCACATGATAATATGGTTTATATTGACATGAAATGCAAGACTAAAGTGATTAAACACACTAGCACCCATGATTGGAAGTTAAGACTATTTCAAAGATAAGAAACTTAAGACTTTTAAAAGTGAACTTGACCAAGACTTTTATCTAGTAAGTTCTGACCATTTGAGCATGCTTGTGGCCTTAATACATGTTGTAAATGCATGAGAGTTACATGCCTTGTATGTACTAAGTTGACTTAGTGTTAAATTCAAAGAAAATTAGAATGAGGAAGCTAATGTCATCAAGTAATGAGCATAGTATGTTATGACCATCCAAGCATGTGTATTAGGACTCATTATGCTTATAGATATATTGACATGAACATAGTTTGATTAATGTATGGTTTTTACATATGCACACATAGTCATAAAGAAAGGGAAATTTCTAGAATATGATCTATGTGAGTAAAGTATACATATGTTGTCTATATACAAGCATGACTACCGAGTATTGTATTGCCAAGATTGTAAAGCATGAGGACTACATGACCTTTTTATGTTTTAATGACATATAAGTTGTAAGTTGAACTTGTGGTAATGAATTCAAGTATAGTCATGTGGTATGTGTGAAACTCTAGCATGTATGTATGTTAAAATGTATGTATAGGTGTATGTTAGAGTTGGACTGAAGTCAGGAGAGTAGAAGCTCAATCCTGGTCTGGCCAAGGGACAGCGCAGCTGCGCCGTCCCTAAGCCTAGACCAGGCGCAGCTGCGCCGTCCTGCAGTCTTGCCAAGATGAGCTATTTTTGGCTCTGAAAGATAAGTCTTCAAATTGATGATTTTCAAAAATCTGGAAAAACTTGGTTCTGTGGTCTGACAACGAATGTCAGTGGCCACAGATCCTTGCTAGTTTATGATTTGTGTTGTTTTTAAGTTGATATGTATAGCTTGTAATGTGGTCTTTAATCTGCAAAAAGAATCGAAGTCATTTGATTTATATATTTTAAGTTATTAACGGTCAAATGTAGTTGACCGGCATTGACCATGCAATTCTGGGCAGCCTAAAATATGCCCAGAACCGGCCTGACGATGTTTTGAACCGGCTAGATCTTTCAAAGCATTGTTTATTTATGTTGGTTGTTGAATCTAGCTTATAGTAGGTTGTTTGTACTTCAATATCATGCCTTGATATCACCTAAATGATAAACGTATGGTATTTAGCAGCCGGTCAAACCAGCCTAGTTGTAACCGTTTTCTGGGTTATTTTCTGTTTTCTAGGGAACCCAGAAAACATTTGAGCGTGTTGACTAACAAGCTTTGACCGGATAATTGTTTGCTCGATTTATTGATGTTTTGCTTATATTATGTAATATATCTATAGTCCTATATTCTGGCTACACACTGCAGTTTTTAGATCATAAAAATAATACTTGTACAACTTGTTGTGGAAGCTCAAAGTGGGCATGTCGCACTGTTCTTCATTTCTGGGCAAATCCAGAAATGAAGGACAGCTCTGACAGCCACTTTGGACGCTTAGATCTTGCATTGTATTGATGGTATGGCCTAGATAAAGGTTGTATCATGTAGTATTAGATCAAAACTACATGATCAATGTCTGAAATGGTCCAGAAGCTTTATGATCTGTCAAGTACACTTGGTCAAAGTAGCACACACGATCACTGAGCATGGTGTTCTGGGTTTAGCCAAGAACACGAAGAACACCTACAACGACGGTTTTGTCGCTATAGGTGGTCTTTAGCGACAGTTTCTATTTAGAAATTAGATTTTTATTAAATAATTATAGAAAATTAGTTTTTAATTCTGAAAAATACAAAATAAATTATTAAAAATTATTTTAAGGTCTGAAAATTTATTTTTAATTATTTTAATTCTATTTCTAAATATTTAATATTTTTGAGATATTAAAGATATTTAATTTATTTAATCATTATATTAAATAAATTATTTAAAAATGATTTTAATACTTGAAAAATCATTTAAAATTATATAATGATATAAGAAAATATTTTAAGTTATTTTTGAGGACTTTTAATATTTTGTGATGAATTTCATTTATTAATTATGATTAATGATATTAAAGTTATTTAATAATTTTTTTTAAATAATTTAGTTTAAAAATGAATTTATTATTTCAAAAATCATTTTAAATGAAAATAAAGTATTTAAAGATGTTTTAAGTTATAAAATATAACTTTTAATATTTAAAGGATAATTTCATTAAATATTAATGATATTTATTTAATGTTAATGATATTTAATAATAAATAGTTTTAAAATGGTTTTATTAATTTAAAAATCATTTAAAAAGGATATAAATGAATTAAAAATATTTTAAGTTATAATTAATGACTTTTAATATTTGGATAAATAGTTCATTAATATTTTAATATTAATGGTAATTATTTATGAATGATTTTAAATGTTTTAAAAATTATTTAAGTGTAATATTAATACTTTAAAAATATTCTAAGTTATTATAAATAACTTTAATATTTTGGCAATGGTTTCATTAATACTTTAATGTTATTTAAATGTTGATGATAATAGAATTCTTTAAGATTTAAATCATGTAATAGTGATTCCAGTGTTTAAAAATTTATGATAAATTATATTAAATGTTTATTAAGTCATTTAAAAGAATAGAACTGATATTTACGGATATCGAGATACAGAATAGAGTCTTAGACTCGATAATTACTCGATTAAGTTGTCGGTATACCGACATGTTTCAAGAGTTGATCTGGACTTAGATATCTTGATTGTATTAATGTTTGTTTTTGATCCAATGACTGTGGAATATGTGTGACAATGTGATTAGGTTATATGCTGACTGTGAAATGCAGTACTATGTGTTATAGTATATTGTTCATGTGACGCCCCCAAAATAGGTATACATCACCCATTCTGAGTTGTCAATACATGGTACAGAAACAACTACAACTTTATTATTACAATAGTAAAACTGTGAGTTTGAATACAAATATTATCTTATAGATAATATTTATACCCAAATAAATCCTCATCATATTTATTGATACATTATTTTACAAAAATGGTGAGGACTACTAAACAATTCTCTCTATAACCATCATTCCATACCCCGACTCGTACTCGCTACATTCTCGCCTCCTGAAAAGAAAAATGGAACAAAAAGGAAAAGGGTGAGCTCAACTAGCCCAGTAAAGAATATTATGACTAAGATAATATACAACAAATTATCATTAGTCTTCAACAGGGAAAAATTTAATAGAATACAATAGACAACAAGTTTTAAATCAATATTCGCAACGGAAATAATAATTCATTAAAAGAGTTAAGTAGAGAATGCAAACTACTATCTTCTATGTATGAATTTAAAAGTTTATCGTCTATCTTTTATCCCTGTAACATTAATTAATATATATCTGGAATCAAATATTCATCTTTGCACTACAGGCCAAAGATATTCATCAGTTGGTCATGTTCATCTAAACACCTGTTCATCATTGCACTACGGGCCAAAGATATTCATCAGAAATCATTCATCTTTGCACTACAGGCCAAAGATATTCAATAATATCATCATTTAAGACTGAGGATGATGAAAAATATTTTTAAAGAAACGAATCCAGTGAAACAAAATGACAAGGATTAAGGATTCGTACTTTGTTTTATCCATGTCCAAAAATACCTCAAAAATAATCATAGTGGTGTAAAATTCAAGAATGATCAAAACATGGATACAATCAAAGCTAGTATCCACAATAGATATTTTAGACGAAAAGGAAAAATTTTCATTTTTTGATGAATAGTGTCGTATTCGTAAATAGTATCATATATATGAATAGTAACTCCGACACCAAAAATTCCAAATTTGATAAAAACTTCAGATCAATATTCAGCATAATGATATTGAAGAAATAATATCATTACGAAAAAAAAAATATCCCTTACCTCGAAAGACAGTACTTCTAGTTGAAACACCGGATATAAGCTATGACTTGAACTTGCACCGTATAGCAATACTCAAAGTATACTCAAAATACTCACAAGAATACGCTCGATAATATAGAGAGAGAAAACTTCAGTTTCTGGTGTGATTTTTAATTCTAACATAAGCACCCTATTTATAAAAAAATGCTTAGAACACCAAAGTAGAAACTTTAATAAAAATATTAATATTTATTAAATAATCATACGCATCATTTGAATCCTCATTTCAGCACATTTACCTTAGCCCACCCAACTCACAAAACTTTTAAAAAACGTTTTTTTAATTAAAAATAATTTAAACTTCCAAAAATCAATTATTTCGGAACTTCAGAACTTTAATAATTCATAATAAATAGCCCTTTTATCAGAAAATTCGAGTCTCACGTGTTTCTATAGGAAATTCAATTCTCTACAACTTTACAGAAGAAAGTTTTTTCAAATTCCAAACAGAAATTGATCGAAATCCACAAACGGGTGATTTTACAGGATATAATCAAATTTTGGTCAATAATTGTGTCCACCAACACACAAAATATGCGTTAAACATTTAAAGCCACAAAAATAATCTTCCTCCTCATATACTCATATATCTCATATTCATTATAAAAATATCACCGTTAATATATTATTAAAATAATATATTTAAATGAATTATTTTATCAGAAAAAGATAAAATATTAATTTTCAACAATTGTCACATTAAAAATTTTCTCCATCTATATCCACATAAAATCAATATTTTTCTCATCATATGAATCAATAATTAATTATTCACAAATGATATTACAGAATCATAATATTGACAACCAGACAGTTCCAAGGAAAGAGGAGGCTTTCCAATAAGAATTTCTCCTTACTGACGCGCAATTAGGTGACCAAACCTCTCCTTAGACAGAACTTTATAGACATTGCCAATAATGTTATCTAATAATATTATTCAAATAATATGAATTATTGCTTCGATAATGAAAAATAATGTGTAATGACAATTATTGAAACAACAGCAATATAAAATATCAAGGCAGTAATTATTGAATCAATAAAATAAAATACTGAATAGTAATTACTGTAACCATTATTGATTAGTGCCTTCTTACGTAAGAATCAATAATTGGTGCAATACCGTGTGCTACTGTGTTTTAACCACCGAGTATTTTAACAGTATTAACGGTAAAAATTACGCCGTTATTTTTAAACAAATTATATTTGTCGTCTTCTTCATCCAATCGCTTTCCGTTATGAGGCCCACACATGGCTGTGCCGTTGACGAATATTCCCTGACAGTACGAATATTCCACGACCAAACGAATATTCCCCGACAACAATTAATATTTTATAACCACTTGCTTATTTTGAAATATTTGTGTATTTTACCTATAATTATCCACATTAATTAAATCAACCCTTACTATTCAAAATAATAATTAGAAGAAATTAAATTTCATTTATTAATTATTTTGGGGTCTTACAGTTCTAATCGAACGAATGATCTGATTAATGATAGGTCGTGATATAAAAGATAAAACTAAGTTGCGTATTGTAAGCAGCGCATCAGGCAAGTATCCTACCTTTGCATTTCCTTTATGCAATGGATATGAGTAAGAAGGTTTCAGAATTATATTATTATTATGCTATATTATTAACCCAATTGTGATATATTCTATATCTGATTATTGTTTATCAACATATTAGTATATGGTAATTCAGATATATATTATGTTCGTTAATTTCTAAACATGGTTATACAAGTATCTCCACTTGCATAATCATTGTATTTAATCACATGTTGATACATATATATATACCAATTGATCCCCAGTATGTATACGTTAAGAAAAAGATGTCTAAGCTAATTGATCAGCTAGACACAGATTTAGAGATATCGTTGAATATGATAAAATCTTTTTGTATCCAATCAAATTGCTTTGATTTGGATTCCCGACTATGTATGAACATCCCGAACATGGGAAAATTTTTATGCGCCCAAGGCGGACAGAGTGAACGATAATATCGTTCTTGCATATAGTATTGATCAATACAGGGCATAACGGGCTGATCACCCCCCGTGCCCATAAGTTATGACGGTTTACAGATGAAGTTCTGTTAAATCTTTTCAAAAATTGAGAACAATGTTCATAGTATGTCACCTTAACCCTATTTATAGTCAGTACGTAGTTTCAAAAATTTGATAGAGAGTTGTTATATTATTATTATCGATTCAGATTACTTCACAACTTTTGATTTGTTGTAGAAGAGTAATACAAAGAAAATATTTAATCCTTTCAGCTAATATTTATAATTGTTATTACTTGCTGGGCACTCAAATGCTCATCCTTGCTTAAATTAAATGTTTTCAGCTAAGTGTGAACAACTAGAAGGCTCATGCAGAAACAAAGGAAAAGGAAAGCAAACAGAATAAGATTTATGGTATTCTATGTAATAGTATAATCTTATTAAGACTTTGATAACTATTAAGTATCATGTAATGAATGTTTAAAGGTCGCGTACCTGGGATTCAGACTCTGATATGTAAATTTAGTTTAATAGTTATATTATTGTTATTGTTATTGGTATTAGTATTATTTCGCTCATAGAAATGGTATCGTGAAGCACTGAATTCGGGTTTCAAGTACCAGAATTTGGGGGCGTCACAGCACCCTGACATGATTCTCAAGATTATTGGGCCTTGAAGCACAAGATCCAAGATCTGATAGACAACAGTGAGATCGTAGTCACCAAGCCCGATCAACCTCATGTACAAGATAACCCTCTTCCTCAACACAAAGAAGAAGAGGTCAACATGATCAGTTGGAGCACTGGACATGGTTCCAATTCTACTAGTGAATCATCTCAACCCATCAAAGATGGTGTTAACAAATGGGATTATGCAAAGTTACAGTTTACCATAGAACGAAAGATGAAAGCTCTTTGCAAACAAATTGAGCAATTGGCAGAACTGGTGACCCACCATCATCAAGTCACACGCAAATTAATCAGGCAGGAGCATGCCTATCTCCTTCCATTTGTTATGAATGCTTCATCAACGCCTTCAAAAAGTGAAGCTATAGAGGATAAGGTTGCAAAGTGAGCAAGTGCTAAAGCCCGTTGGGATTTCTCCAATAAAAGGGAATTCGCCTATTTGGGCCAATCTATGGAGGAGATACTTTAAATGTTGATCAACAAAGGAAGAATCACATTCCTTCTACCTCCAATCAATCCCCGCTTAGGGCGATTCAATCCTAATGAAATGTGTCAATATCATTCACATTCTTGCGGTCACAGCATAGAAGAATGCTGGGCACTCCGCCATCTCATTCAGAATCTTATTGATAGCAGTGTCCTACAAATAGCGGATGATTACACTGTGCAACTCAAGGGTGGGAATACATGCCCTACCCAATGGAAGGGATCAGTAGCAGTTATATTCAAAGTGGATGATAAGACTATCAAAGTATTTCCCATACAACCAATTCATCTCAAAGGAGCTGACAATCCTTTGAAAGTGGTCGCACCAGAGCCAATTCCTTTACCTTACTGATTAAAACATCCTGTTGTCAGCTTACACAAAGTTCCATGGAATTATGGAGAAGCTGAAGGATCCACGTCTCATACTACTGCTACAGTGTCGAAAGAAAATCTAATTTACCTTCCTCAACGGGTTATCAAGCCTACTTGCAAAGCAAAGGGGAAGTTGCCCATGGAGAAGATTGAAAAATTCCTCCGTACTATGGGCCGCAATGAAGCCAAAGTGGTTTTAAGCTTGTGAGAAGCCCCACACCAGATTTCAATTCTAGACCTGGTTTTCTCATCCGAGGAGCATCGACAAATATTGCTAAAGGTTTTAGAAGAAGCCTACCTGCCAAAATCAGTGAACGTCAAAAATTTTTAACATTTGGTTGATCACATTTTCAACAACAATGTGATATCCTTCACTGATGATGACATACCTCCCAAAGGGACTGGTCATTGCAAACCACTGCACATCGTAGTGTTATCTTTCGGTTACATGCTAGCTGGAGTATTGATAGATGGAGGTTCATCTCTAAACATATGTCCTTATACCACCTTAGTGAAGATGAATATCAATCTTAAGAGGATCCAAAGCAGCCATACGATCATCGGAGCTTTTGATGGATCTCGGCGAAATTTTGTTGGAATGATTGAATTACCAATTGAGATTGGTCCTAATACATTCAACATATCCTTCCACGTCCTCAAGATAGATTCGGGATACAACTTGCTATTAGGGAGACCATGGATACACATGGCTGGAGTTGTTACCTCCACCTTACATCAACAACTCAAATACATCATCAACAATAGTCTAGTCACTGTCAATGCTGAGCCGAAATATCTTAGACCAGGAGCTCTACCAATTATCAGCTTCAATTTAGAAGTTGATCCGGCCAGTTTCCATACTCTGGAAGTGAGTAACACGCAATACCATTCTATTGGAACGCCACTTCCTGTACTCAAGATTTCTGGCGAGGTTATGTCAGCCACTCAAGAAATGATGTTATTTGGTTATCAACCTAGTCAAGGGCTTGGTAAGGATCAACAGGGTATTAAGCACCCCATCCAAATGTCCAGTCAAATTGGGACAGTCGGACTAGGCTATTCTGCTAATTCCAATCACAGGAATCCTCATAAGCATAAGCAGGTTCCTCAAGTTTCCACCGCATGGCGATTTGCTATACCTTTACCTCATGAGTTAATGCAATCTCTAGTAAAGGTGTCAGCCCATGCTGTAGCTATGCTATTTCCGAAACCATTTCCAATCAAAGCTAAAGAGGGGGCATCTGTAGACACTCGAAATTTTTGCACTCCTATTTCTAACATTGTAGGAGGGTAGATTCCTCTTTTGGAGATAACCCTGGAAGACAGCTTACATCCATTCCGGATACTACCAGAAGTTCAGCTCCAAACCCGAAACTCAACCCGGGAACATTACATCCATTCCGGATACTACCGGAAGTTCAACTCCAAACCTAGAACACACACCGGGAATGCCTTTTTCGATCTCAAAAATAACCCCGAGATATGCAAATCAAAAGACCAGCAACAACACCGAAGAGGACAGTTTTGTCTTGGCTATAACACCGCGACGTTCAGTTCCAGTCCCAGAGACAACACTGGGAGTAGAAACCCCATCCTTGGTGATAGCCCCAAGGGATGCCATTGCAGTTCCGGCGATAACCCCAGAAATGCTTGTTTTAAATACATGCTATCAGCTTCAATCCAGAAGACAGTGATACATACAAACAAGTAGCAGTTCAATCTCAAACATAACCCTGAGCAACGTCTGCTTTCTGCTTAAACCGGCGATAACACCGGTGAGGAGTCAACACGTCATCTTACTGTCTTAACAAGATGATATCCCAGCATACCATTAAGTGGTCCAATCTCAGCTGTAACCCTGAGCAACGTCTACTTTCAACTCAACCCGGTGATAACCCCGGCAAGGAGTCAAAAATCATCTTATTCCTTCGACAAATGGCACGTCGTCAGAAAACTTCATACATACATACATACAACAATGTCCCACAAGAGCTGAGGATTGAAAATCCCGAGTGACTATTATGTATGGCAGTACTTTGGATAGAATTTGAAGCTTGAAGACCATGGGCATAGACCCCTCTTCCGGACTTCGTACAACTTATAATCCATGTCACTACGTAACTCTCGACACCAGCTGTCCAAATTAGTATAGATATACTTCGTTTGGATGCTCGGATTGAAGTTTTGCAAGTTCGAGCGGACATTACAGTGCATAACTGCACGTACTACGAGATAATAGGACCCACGAGGCTCAGATCCACCACGACCAGCAGCAGGTACAACTGCGACTGCCGCAGGTGTACCTGCGGCCATCAGCCTATAAATATAAGCTGAGGGGTCAGCCATTTGAAGAGGGAATGAGAAGGAAAAAGACGAGGAAGTCCTGTCCATTTTACTCTGCATACACATCTTTTGAGTGTTTCATCTTCTTTAAACACTAGTTAGCTACTTTTTATCTGGTGGGAGCTGAGTGTTTATCCATTTAAAGTCTAAGAAGTCTACTTTGGCAGCCCACTGTAAGCCTTCTTACATTCTATAAAGCCTCTTTCTCATATATCACACACTGTTGTACACGTTGATAGTCGTGTGAGTGTGTTTGCCCGGACTTCGGTCCGTGGTTTTCATTTCTGTCTGTATATATATACTAATATATGCATATATTTCATATATATGGACTAACATTATCGAGTTATGCCTCGATTGAGCCTAGACTTCGGTCTGCAGCATTTATTTGCTTATATATATATATATATATATATATATATATATATATATATATATATATATAAGTAATTAAACGCACCGGATGTAAAATCCAGGCTCATCAGACAGAGTATATATATATATATATAAGTATATATATATATATAAGTATATATATATATATATATATATATATATATATATATATATATATATATATATATATATATATATATATATATATATATATATATATACTTCTATATATAATTTTTGTCAGACATATCTGATTAGCCTGGATTTTACATCTGGTGTATTTACTCGCTTTTATATATATATATACATATAAATAATTTTTGTCGGAAATATCAGATGAGCCCGAATTTACATCTGGTGCATTTACTACTTTTATATATATATTTACATTCTGTCCTGCCTTGAGTTTACTTCGTGGCAGTTGATCGCTTTTACAGCTTTATTTACATTTCGTCCCGCCTGGAGTTGACTTCGTTGCGATTGATAATGTTTATATATATATATATATATATATATATATATATATATATATATATATATATATATATATACAGACTGGATCAACCACCACGAAGCAACTCCATGGGGGATTATAAATGTAAATATATAAAAGCGATATATATATATATATATATATATATATATATATATATATATATATATATATATATATATATACAGCTTTTATATATATAACTACTTTCTGTTTTCCATACAAATTGCAGTGTCATGTGAGCCTAGGAATCATGTGATCACAGGTTCAGTCTACGGAATCTAGATTCGGTTCCCATGATGGACATTTTTCAGTTGTAAGCAGCTTATACATTATTTTACAGTGTCTGAGTTTCCTTGGATGGTTGTCATGCCCATAAGGAATTGGCCACTGCTGTATATTATTTTCTCCAGAATGCTTTGCATCTCAAAAAAAGAAGCAAATAAGCCGAACACCTAATAAAATGGAAGTATGAAAACGTCTCAATTCCTATTGAGCACAGGGTTTGAAAACCTCTTTTCCAAAATGTAATTGTTATCTTGTGGTTAAAACTGGATTTTTCTAATAAAATTCAAACCCTTGTATATAGGTGCGAACGAGGCCTCGCACTACTTTCAAATAAATTTCACATTGATCCACACACACACACACATTCATATAACAATTTCTTTGAGAAGTGGCGGTCACCGTGGTAACACGGATGTCGGGGGGTGCCTAACACCTTCCCTCCGCATAATCAAGCCCCCGAACCCTTAATGAATCTCGGTTTCACAGACCCGTTTAGCAGTGTCAAATCACTGGGTTAATGTGCTAACCTTTTCGGTTGCGTTGGTGCAACCAGTTAAATACACCAACAAGCGACTCTTAAAGTCAATCGTCGACATTATATATGTCGAACCATTTTTACTTGTTTTTTCAAACAAATCTCATATTAACACGAGAACACCAAAGAACAAGTAACGAAAAGGGACACTAAAAAATCCCGACGTCGACATAGGACATCCTCTCTACCTTTCTGTTTCGTAGTCTTTAGCTCTTTCTTGAGCTTAAAGACTTCATGTTTTAGCTCATGGACCTTTGTCCTTGGCCAAAACACGATCGTCGTGTTCCTCTTCCCACATACCCTCCATACTCATTTTGTCCTCACCGGACAACTTGGAGTTCCTCTTTCAACTCCTTAACCTCTTGACAATACTGGACGTTTCTATCTAATACTGTCATGAATAGTGCCTTCATTGACTCCCCCATAGTCAACTCTTCTGCAGGTGCCACCTGGTCAAAGGACATCACGTCCACCTCTTCCTCTAGCATGCCATCAAATATAGACATGTAGTCTAAATTATACAAGTCTCCAGACTCGATTGCCACCATTTCTATTTCTATTGCTATGGGATTGGGTAGTATCTCTACTCGATTTACCGAATCTTCGCTTACTACATGTATGTCTCTATACATATCATTTACTCTGACATCTACAATAAAACAATATAGTTTGATTAGTACACATCAGTAGAATAATAAAAATACATAACATAATATAATGCATTTTTATAGGGTATTTTTCATCTTTTACTTCTTTATTCTTTCTTAAGGTTATGACTAAGGTTTTAATTTTCCCCCTTAAGTTTTATAACATAGGCTTTGATACCAACCTATAGTGCCCCCAAATCCGGGTATCTTCCAACCCGAGAGATGGTGCTATACTGTACAAACATTCATACATTCATTCCATTGAAAAGATTCAAAAGAACGAATATCTCTTATATATAATCAAAATAATATTTACATTCTCCCAAGTTCTAAACCCATTACAAAGGTTCTTTGTCATAATATCAATTACATTATCACATTAAACCTATACTATTACATAGACAGCTTAACGATCTGCCTTAGCCTTTCCTTTATCTTTATTTGATCCTTTGTGATGTTCAGTCTTAGCTGCATTCATATGGTTCAAGCAAGAGTGAGCATAACTAGCTCAGCAAGTATGACAATTTTAAGAATCGTATATCTTCAATAACTTAATAATAGTTATGAAGTAATATTGATGATTCAAAATAGCACTTCATCTTTCTTTCAAAATGTTTTACAATAATAACAATATTCAGTAAAACATTCACTCCGGTCAAAGACCTTAAGCATTTCATTCTTTCTTTGAAAAAGGACAACCCGAAACTAAGTCTGTAAGCCCAATATTACTTACGAGCACTTCTAGGTGATCAGCCTATTGTACTCTATGTTGATCAACACTACATTCATTAAACGTATTTACGTTTAATTTGTGGCAACCTCACGTGCCTGTCGTAAGACGACAAAACATTTATTTATCATACTCAGCCTTCTTTGAAAACCATATCAAGTAGTTGACAAAGATAACAACATTTGATAACAGCTGGATAGATTATCAATAATCCAACCAGTCTATCGAGTCTAGTCGAAAAGGGATTGGCTTTAACTTCATCCATACATCAATTATGCGTAAGTATACATGAACTCAAAACATGTTCGGATTGAACTGAGACAAGGGTTAGAATACTTGCCTTTAGCGCCTTCTATAATATAAATTTACTTTATGTTTCGAGTCTTTCAAGTCTCTACAACACATGATCACATAACACCTTCACATTAGGACATATATAATCAAGTATGTATATGACTATATCTTACCCTTATCTCAATCTAATCATGTATTAGATTTGTTTATTATCAAATTCTGCTTGTCATTCCACTTGCATCATATTTGAATAGGTTATCAATCAACCTTTATGCACTATCCTTAAGGTTAACAAAGTTTTAACAATGTTACTTCAAGGTCCTTAAGATTAGTTTAATTTGAATTAATTTTATTCCCTTGTTTTGTGTTCATTTTTATTACTCACTATCTTTCATCAAGGACTGGCCACCCGCGGCACCAGTTATTGGCTTACATCTCGCACTGCGGTGCGGAGTTAGTAATAGAAACTCCCTGGACTTGGCGCTGCGGCGCGACAAAACTTGTGGATGGCGCCATGGCGCCAGCTCTGTG